>OY992878.1:67293647-67561147 GCA_963921405.1 Cepaea hortensis | reverse complement strand
ATCGATTTTAATATAGAGAAATATTTATCGACATGTAAAAATTTGATAAGGATGATTTTATGAAAAACAGATATTTCTCCGGTGAATAAAATGATTTATTTTACAAGAAAATATTAAATTTAAAAGTATTTTGCTGTTATAAATTATTTCCACATTTACAATCTTCTTCTTCTTCTTCTTCTTCTTCTTCTTCTTCTTCTTCTTCTTCTTCTTCTTCTTCTTCTTCTTCTTCTTCTTCTTCTTCTTCTTCTTCTTCTTCTTCTTCTTCTTCTTCTTCTTCTTCTTCAGCATTCCGAGCCATTGAGGTTCTTTGCTGCTGATACAAACCGTCTCCATTCGTCTCTCTGGTTGACCTTCTCTTGCCAGTCGGTGATTCCAAGTGCTTGTGGGTCTGTATGCATATTATCTCTCCACCGTCTTCTTGGTCTATTCGGGGTCTACGGTCATTTATTTCCTGAGTGTAAGCGAGTTTTGTTTCCCTATTATTTTCCATCCTTTCAATATGCCCCAGCCATTGCAGTCTATTAGCCTTCATGATACCAGTTCCACATTTACAATGTTCAAATTAATTTATTTGTTGAAGTATTCTTAATATATTTCCGAAATGTATTCTGAGTTTACTCCTTATTTTGCGAATATTTTATTTTCACACACAGCTGAAAGTAGGTTTTGTTTAATTTCCTTTTCAAAGTTTTGTAAAATTCTAACTGTTAGACTTTTATTAAAACAATGAGTGTCACAAACAACGTAAGATTGAAGATGAATGCCGTGTTTTTAATGATGAATGGACACCTAAGTACTGTTTTATAAAAGTTGACAGCAAATCAGTTTGCTTGTTGTGTCGTGAGTCAGTGGCTGACTTCAATGAGTGCAATTTAAAAAGACATTATCAAACAAAACATTCCGATTTCGGATACAATTTAACAACCTAAGAGAGGGAAAGGAAATGCCTGGAGTCCTTGAAAATTTTGGAGAAATAGCAAACTGTTTTCACTAAACAGTCTTCAATTCATGATGCTGCAACTGAAGCTAGTCTTGTGCCGTCACACAGAATTGTAAAACAGAACAAGCCATTTGTTGGCGAGTTCATCAAGGAATGTTAACTAGATGCAGCAAACATTATGTGTCCAGAACCCCAAAAAAATTGACAACATTACTTTATCGAGGAGAACTGTGGTCAGACGTGTTGACAAGATAAGTGACAATTTGATGCATAAACTTCAAGATGCAAGTTAACAATTTTCGTAGTACTCTCTTGCATTTGATGAGAGTACCAATGTACATGATACTGCCCAATTATTGACATTTATATGTGGAATAAACTCTTCGTTCAAACTCACTGACGAGTGACTGAGTTTTGAGCCACTCACAGGCACAACCACGGGCCATGATATATTAAATGCTGTTACTTACTGTAATGAAAGAACTGGAATGGTTTGGAACAAGATGACAAGTGTTACAACTGAAGGAGCTCGTGCTTTGACTGGAAAATAATGTAGGTCTGGTAAAGTTGATAAGTGATAAGATTAAAGCAGAATATCCTGACCACACATTATTACCACTTCACTGTATGATCCATCAAGAAAGTCTGTGTAAAATTGTTGAATATCAAGCATATTATTGACCAAGTTGTCAGTGTGATCGACCTCATCAGATTAAGAGGACTTAATCACAGACAGTTCAAGGCATTACTTGACGATTTGGAAACTGAACGTTCCAATGTCATGTACCACTCCAGTGTTCGATGGCTGAGTCTCGGCAAGGTGTTGAGGCAAGTGTGGGACCTCAGAGAAGAAATAGTGATGTTCCTAGAGATGAAGGGCATTGAATGTGACTTTAATACTAACATTATCAATAAATAGTGGAAGTTAGACTTCATGTTTGCCATTGAAATTATGGAAAAGTAAATGAACTGAATGTCAAACTTCAGGACAATGGTGTATTTGCACATGAATTGCATGTACATGTAAAATCATTTCAGGCAAAACTCTCACTGTTCTCCAGACAAACAAGTGAAAAAGGGTTTTGTCACTTCGCTTTGCTGAAACAAGAAACCATTTCTGGTGAAATGATTGAAAAGTACAAATCCTAATTAGATGCATTGACTGAAGAATTTGGATGGGGATTCCAAGATTTCAAGAACTTAGAGCCACAGTTCAATATTCTTAGTTCCCCTGTTAGTGCAGAAGCTGGCACAGTCACAGAGGACATACAGTTGGAGCTGCTTGACTTACAAGCAGATCATGACCTGAAAGAGAAATTCAAGTCAGATGGTTTTCTGGATTCCTATGGATCTTTATCAGAAGAATCATTTCACAACTTGAAAAACTTTGCAGCTAAACTGTTATCATTGTTTGGATCAACATACATTTGCGAACAAGCATTTTCTTGCTGGAAGATCAACAAATCTAAGAATAGGTCTTTATTGTCGGACTGCAACTTGCGTGCTGTCATGCGAATTTCAACAAGTAAGCTTGCTTCAGATTTCAAGAATATTTTCAAAAATTGCGAGCAGTTATATACATCTCACTATAAATCAACAATTGTAGTGACAATGTAGTCGGTTTGTGTCTAAATTAAAGCCATTGAGAAATAATTAAAAAAAATATTAAAATTAAACAAATTTAAAATCTTGTTCACAAATTAGTGAAAGTTGTTGTCCATATTGTAAAATATAATGTATCAGTGTATAAGTAAAATAAAATTGCAATAATTAGTTATCTATACTATTTAATAACCTATAAATAATTCATAATTACTTATTGTGATAGGTTGCTGTAAACAAAGTGGACATAAATATATGCGACCCCTCAATACCTTTACATTTGTCAATGTGACCCTATGCACAAAAAGTTGTTTATATATTTACTGTATCGTGATTGTGGGAGCCAGGAACGAACAAACCAATCAATGAACAGAGTTTATTTTCAGAGGGTTAAGAATTGGTCACCCAGGTCTGTCTAACATTCTGCCATTTTTGTCTTTCTCGTTTCATAAATTATTTCATTCATACGAGTACATATTTTTATTAAATAATTTTAAACAACAACAATAATTTTTACATTTTAAACTTATGGTAATTTGCAATAATCATAAATTATTTCTATATAACTACTTAATAAGCATTTTTTATTATGATAATCTTAGCAAGGCTAGAAGAAAATACCGTAGGACAACAATGCTCAATATATATTTGTTTGTTTTGCATATCCTTTACAGGACATCGCTGTCAACAGCAGCATCTTTCAGCTGTCTGTTGATTTCTTGGCAAGATTACGCTCAGTAGTTTACCATTGCTTTCTGAGCGGCCGGCTCAGTATTCCGCAAGTCACCAGCGGGGGACGAACCGCTCCCAGTTCTCGCCCGCTACGAGACTCTGCGTGATAAACGGGATTACGGAGAAAGTGTTGTAACCCCTCGGCCAGAGAGACCGGCCAATATATATTAGGATGGTTTAATTAATTATGGGAGTCTTTAGTCTGTCATGAGATAGTGTTGAAATAGTTTGCGACTCTTTGTGGTTGGTGGTGTCTTTGATTTGCTATGAACGAGCTTTGCTGCAGAGTATGCTAGGCTTGTTTTATAAAAGTCTATCCTAGGATTGGAAGTATGTAGTATGTTTAAGCGTTCACTAACTTGTGCTTTATATTCAAGGGACGGTCAAAGGAAATTTTGAGCATATTTAGACATTTGTGTGTGGATTAGTATGGCCTTGTTAAAGAGAAAATTTTCCTGAGTCGAAATAGATGAAGACGTGTAAGTAGGTTACAACGATCCGTTTCATGTATTTCACGTTTACTAGGAATTAAGCTTACGGCATGTTTCTGAAGTGAGAAAATTCGCTTGGTGATTGAATTGGAACATCATCCCAGATTGTGGAACAATAGCCAATGTGTGTCTGTATATGAGAAGTATAGAATATCTATCTTGATTTTTAATCAAGTAAATATTTAATTTTGGCAAAGCTTATTAGCAAGTTAAAAGCATTTGTAACAAAACATGTATAGAAGTACTCTGAAAATAGAAACGATAAATATAAATATAAAGCGTGAATAACATCTGAAACTCTCACATATTGAAGACACGACCCCCCCCCCCCCCCCCCCCCCCAAAAAAAAAGAAAAGATTTAAGCGATAAAAACATCAAAGCTACTGATGCCAGCGCTCATGAAAAATATACAAAAGCTTATAAACAAATAATAACGAATACGGGCGTATAAAAGACAATATTTAGATGACCAGGCAGGAGAGGCAGAAATAGCAACAGCCAACGGAAATCTCGGAGACCTTTACAGTACCGCAAGGAAAACGGCAGGAAAATATAATCAACGAAGTGGAATGTTCAAAACAGTAATGGGAAAGTTATCACCAACATTAAAGATTAGACGTAGAGTGGGCTGCATATTTTGAGGAACTTCTGAGTTGAAGTTCCACCACGACCATCATTCAGCTGATTTGTTTTCTACTTACGGCCTTTCTTTATTACACACAACCTTCTCTGTTTATGTTTATTCTACAGCAGATGTTGTTCCCCGGGTCTTTTGTATGTTTTTCGTATTTACAAGATACCGTGATTTTTCTGTCCGCCTATGTTAGTCACTGTGCTTGCTTGTGTTCGTCGGCTTGAGCTCCAACGCGAAGTCCTGTATGTCGGATGAAGGCATCATGTTGTCCAACATCAGTGTGATGTCATACAGGACCTGAGATTTGCGTGAGTATCCGCTGTCCCATGTCTGGCTTATTGGTTGTTTAGTTTAGTTTAGTCGATGGATCAGTCAGGATTCGGCAGACTGCGCGGAAGAAATCATTCCTGATTCAACGGGTTAGACGGCGTTTACCTGCAAAGCGTTGTGGAACGTAATGAGCACGGCAAGGCATGTAGAGCGCCCTGGTCATCCCTGCACCTGTATTCGTCTCCAGTCGTCTCGACTTGTCTTGCCACTGGACTCAGATGGACTCGGGCGAGAGAGTGAGGTCGACGAATTGCTCAACTCTTCCTCACTTTAATCCAAGTCATCGCGCAAGTCATTCTTCAAAGAACATTTCGAGCCAAAATAGGCCTTATCAGCCATCTTAGAACCCACGGCTCCATACCTTTAACCCCACTGGATGAAATGAATGGTCATCATCATTCTTGATGGACAAACAACAACAACAGCACAGTCGATGGATCAACATCACATCACGGTTTAACCCATAAGTGCTCCGTTTTCCTCCTAACTCAAACCTGAGTCTGGAGAAACTCATCTCAATGCACGAACTCCGTTGCATCGGCGAGGGTCCTGAAATACTTTGGGTAGATTTTTGACTCGAAATTTTTACCCGGGCAGCGCCGTTAGGCTGCTCTTTTTCGATTTCCAACTGCCAAGGGATTATTTACTTGCGCAACAATACACACGGGCGTCCGATCTCACTACCCAGAGACCAGGGGAAATTTAATTACTGGAAGTCCAGGCTTATTGGTTGTGCAGACTTATTGGCTTATTGGTGTGCAGACTGGTGTGTCCTCGCCTTATAGGCAGATACTCTCCGACTTCGGAGGAATCGGCGATCCTTCTGACTTTAGCCAGGACTCCGAAGGGACCTGTTGCCCAGGACGTTCGACGAGGACGCGTCAATATGTCCTGGCCAGTATATAACCCGGCCCTGGTTCCTTGGAAACACCTTTGCGTCCCAGTCACTGTGCTGATTGGTAACGTGTTTTTCAGCCATTTCTCTGGTTTCTGTCCTCTGTATGGCTATCTAAGTTAGGTCAGAACTTCAGCAATGTTTGACAAGGTTCGTGGGTAAGTACAATGTCAGGTCATATCGTGTACTCGCCGCGGCTTGGACATTGGTCGTGACTCGGACCGTTCTCAGGTTTCGAAACAGTCCTCACTATTACTATCTGTACCTTCTTGTTCGTTCTTCTGTCGAGGTGAGAAGGTCACATGTAGTTATTCACCTCATAGGTCAATGTATCCGACTTCAGCATGCACTTGTGTCAGGTTTACTTCCTCTATACCTAGATTCCAACTAAGGTAACGGGCTCTATCTACCTGTGTGTAGGTTTACCTGTCCTAACAATTTTATCAGGGCTGCGGCCTTATGGTTTATTCTTTGCGATTTCCAACTGCAGCAAGATTTATTAATGTGTACAAGTGGAACACAAGAACTCCTGGTTTTTGCCCTTGTTCCAGAATGCGCTGTGATAAAAGCTCCCAAACCGACCAGAGGAAAAGCTTTGAAGACAGTCTAAAGACTTTGCTTAAAGTTTTTAGAATTAATCACGACACTTGGGTGACTATTGCCAAAAACCGAAATTCATGGCGTACATCATTATGCAAGTGTTTAGTCACTTGCGAAGCAAACAGGACTTAAGAGCTGTGGGAAAAAAGAACCACCGCAGCAGAGCCTCCTCCTGGAGCGTGAAGCATTCTTTGTCCACATTGTCAAAGAACATTTCGAGCCAAAATAGGCCTTATCTCAGAACTCAGGCTCCAAACATTCAATCCCACTGGATGAAATTAATGGTCATCGTTATTCTTGATGGACAAACACCACCACACAAGGGATCGGTGATATTATTAGATACCAAGGAGTCTTAGAAAATCCAAGCTCTATACAGGAATCGAACCCGCTATCTCCTGAGCTTGAGACGGACACTGAAACCTTTCAGCCACCGCTTCCCCCTTTACTATCTGTATTTTGCCTTGTACAAATAAGAAATCTGGAAACATTATACTTACTTCCCTATCCCGATTCTGGGATAGTCGATCAAAAACCTTGCCTTTGTGAAACAAACAAGAACACCCGATGCATTTTAAAATGAGTACCAGGCAATGGTATGGGAAGTAATGGTGATCGCGTGATATTTACAACATCGCCCATCGAGTGGCATTTGGTCTATAAAAGTTTGACGTTAGCACCATATACCAAATACGGTATGGGAAATGGACCTTTTCTAATATGCATGTGCTACGGAGCTTGTGCGGGGCTGGGGTGATTATCCTGGGATTTTCAGAAGGAGAGTGAACACTTATGGAGAAGGTGATTTTTACGATGGTGATTTTAAATACAATCAACCAAACCTAACGAATCTTGACGTGGCCTAACGGTTTAAGGCGCTCGCGCTCGAACTTTCTTCTTTGACAGTGGTATGGGGTGCTTTTCGCATACCGATGAGTTGGATTTGAATGTTGACTTCTCGTCCTTGACTTGGTGACGTAAATAACAAGTATCTAAGAAGACGGAGTGGGTTCGCCTGATGGTGGTGGACACAGGTAATAGGAAAAACTAACCCGCTCTCAAAAATCAGTCCAGTGCACACCCTAGTAGTAGCAGCAACTACTAATAGCATAGGGTGTATTGTTAATGACTGTGGGTATTTTTGAAAACATTGCCGTTCCAAGTTTTGTATTCACCCTCTGTGGAGTTTATGCAACTTAAGAGGTCAATACAAAACTTGGAACGGCAATATTGTCAAAAACTCCACAGTCATTAAAAGTACATCCTAAGTAGCACGTGTGAGGACTACGTTCGGATTCAAATGTGAGCGAACAAAATAAAAACAAAAGGATCCAAATAATTTGGGAATCACTGGTATAGAAGATTGTTTCACTTAGACAAAGATCGACACCTCTAATGCAGAAAGTATACATCGCACGACACAGAATAAAAGCTGCCTAGATCAATCTTATATAAAGCTGTATAGTGTTTTATGTGTGGGAAAATTGCCTGGAAAAATTGTATGACAAGACCTGGCAGCAAATTTCACAACAGCCACAAAAAGTAACGCATGAATGGCAACAGCTCTCTGTCAATTATTTCATCAACTTTCTCCCGCGCGCATTATTAGATGTCTTAAAAATTTCCAGCATTATGGTAATAAAGCAACATAGTGAGATTTCATTAAACAGCCTTAAAATAGGAGAACAGGGCCTCTTCTTGTCTTCCTCCTTCCCTCCATATCTCTCTTTCTCTCTCTCGCTCACTCTCTCACTATCGACCCCAGCTTTCTCCATTCCCCCTTCCGTCTCTCCCTGTCTCTCTCTAGCGCCCTCCCTCTTTCTCATTCTATCTTTCTTAAGGCTTGCTTTCAGTTGTATCTACTGGCCTTGCATAGAAGTATGCTTGTTTCTTCAGAGAGACAATGTTATCATTAAGAAGGGACATGCACGATCCTCGGCGAGCCTATAGTTTTAAAATGTTATATTGTCCAGTCGCGGTAGCGTGCTAACTAGACGCTTACCTGCCTGCCCGGTGATCACGTGATTAAATCCGCATCGAGGAGGGAGTCTCCGTGGCAAAATAGTTACGCAACCTGCCTCACACTCCGAAGGTTGTGGGTTCTATTCTGGGTTACGATATTAGGTTCACGAATGCAGTTTTCTCGGAGACTCTCGAGGGTCGTCGCTGGAGCTACATAGATCGTGCTTTTGGTGACGCTTTCAGTAGGCCACCCTGCGGAAAGAGACCGAGTCGTATGGGCTAAAACCCGGCGCAATGAATTCGATTCTCTTACCTTTTAAAATCTCAAATCCGTAACGGGGGAATTTTAAAAATCGACCTGGGCTCCCAGGTCCATCAAGCATGAACCAGTACCAGGAAGTGATTTGGGAAGTAAAAGCGGCCGGCGTAATAATGCTCTCATCACCAACCGAATGCCCATTGGTCTATACAGATATGTCTAGAACTATATATCCAATGCCACATTTGCTTCTTTTAAAAATATATACTGCGATGAACTCACCATTTTGCTAAGATATGGGTATGTATCTGCTTTCTTACCTGCGTATCAACTTCACTGTCTGCCTACCTGCCTGCCTGCCAGCACGTATGCCTGTCTGTCTTTCTTAAGGGCAGAAAATTAGACGGGCCTGCGTGCCCAATTCTTAACCCTTTGAAAATAAAGTTTGTTCGTTCGTTCTGTCTGTTTGACTGTCTGCCACTGTAGGTGGATAGGTGGGTGGATGGACGAATTGGTGGATGGGTGAGGGGTTGCTGGGGGTGCCTGTCTGTATTGTGTATGTCTATAGTCTAAGGTTAAACTTAACCATGAAAAGATCGGTTTCATTGCATTGGGTTTTACCCCGTCTGGCTCAGCCACTCTGCGGTACGGCAAGCTACCAGCCCTTGCATTGCACAAAGTACGAACTCCGCAGCCCCAGCGTTGACTTCGAAGGCTCTCTAGAAAAACACAATTTACTCGCGGTATGAACAACGTAGCTCGATAACGAACCTATGACCATCAGAACTCGAGGAAAACGACTTACCCCTTCACCATTGAGACCCCCTCCCCCCCCCCCCCCCCGGCTGCCTGTCCGGTATTATGGCTGTTTTAAGAAAGAAAAAAACAGGGATAGTCAAATTACTACAATAACATTTTGCTTAGAAGCAGGAAGCAAATGAAACTGCAGACGAAAACCATTACTTGAAAAGCATTTCAATGAAAACAGCAAAGACGTCTAGAATTTAATGACATTGGGAAACTTATGAAATACCCCGGAGTTATTATATACATTACATTGCCTTTGTCAAGTCCTGGTTGAGATTTCAGACGTATGTGGCTGCGTTTTCATGCCAACGTGGCACTTTGAGGAATATTTCTTGACCAAACGACAGATGACAGCTGCTCCGGTCAGTATAACACCAGAACATGTTCGAGCTATTATTTTGTGAGACTGGGTTGGACCCCGAAACCATATAATCACGAAACAATCCCACTTTGTAAACACAATTAAATGTCACTTTCACACGCCTAAGGAGCGTTGGGAATATGGAACTAGACACATATTTGTATAGACCAAACGGCACTCAGTGGCTGATGTGGCCTGTCTCAAGCCGCCTTTACTTTCAAAGTCATTTCCTGGTACCCATTTTAGGCCGGGTAGATATGTGAGCCCCAGTTTAAAATTTCGTAACAGCCGTGTTGCAGATCTAAACAAGCGGCTCCCTGGGGTTTAAACCTAGGACCAACTAGTCGGCAGGCGCGTGCTCTTACCATTTGGTCTGTTACTATATAAGAAATATCTCAAGCAAATTTTCTTCGAGCTCTTTTCAGCTGTATCTATACAGGTTATATGGTTCTCCCTAAACAACCATATTGTGAACACAGACCTGCCGGCAGTAAGAATGGATGGGAGCAGTTTGAGTATAACCCAGTCAATGATATATCTTGGTGTGAGGCATGATCGTAGCCTGTCCTTCAGAGATAATGTCGATTATGTCATAACGAAAGCTCGAAAAGGTTTGTCAGCAATGAGACTCATGGCGACTGCCAATATCGAGCAAAGACTGCTAATACTTCTGTTCCAAGGACTGGTGCTTTCACGCATCGAATATGCCCTGGCCATCCTCACTGTCAGCCCTACACAGATTGGAAGACTTGAAAAGGTACAAAACGAAGCCATGCGCATCATTTTGGGCTGCACGAGAGACACCAGCTGTGTAGCAATGAGATACCTCCTTGACTTCCCGACAATGGAACACAGGATAAAGCTCTGGGGAGCTCGTGCATACTTAAAAATAAGTGCAGATGAGCAGCACCCTCTGCATGCTGCTATATTCAAAGAAAAGGCTAACAGGCTAAAGAGGGGCAAATCATGGATGGGTCGGGCGGAAGATGTCGTTAGACAGGTCTGCAGTCTTACCAGTATCAACCCCGGCAAGGAATGGGTGCCGGTGCCTCCGGCTTTTAAGTGCTCTTTCTCCTGCATAATCACACTCGACAGACGGTGCTGAGAGCAGAACCCTGCCGCTGTCAATGCAGAGGTCAACGCGCTCATCTATGAACACTCAGACAGCCTCGAAATGCTCATCTATACAGATGGATCTGTTGTAAAGCAGCAGAGAAGTGCGTGGGCATTTACAGCCTGTTCAGCGGGCCGAACCGTTCAAGAATCCAGTGGTGCCCACTTTATGACCACGAGCAGCATGACGATGGAGGTGATGGCAGTTATACAGGCTTTCATATGGCTGGAATCACAGCATTATACCAAGGTGTGTGTACTAAGTGACTCAATGAGCATGATTCAGAAGGTCGAAGCTGGAGCTGTACGCAGACAGTGGACTGAGTCGCTGCGGAAGTCTGTTGTCCGTAAAGTCACATTCATCTTCGTCCCGGGACATGCGGGAGTCGAGGGAAATGAACGAGCTGATAAACTGGCTGGCTCTGAACCTCCTGTAGATGGCCAGCCCATGGATCGTGCTGATGTTATTAACGCCCTTAAAGATATGGCGAGAACAGAGGACGTTGACGTCAGTGAACCCACATCGCTGTCCAGGATGAAAGACTTGGGAGTAAGAATCGGCAGGGCCAAGCGCGACAGGTACATTGAGAAAACGAGGTGCCTCGTCAACCAACACAGAACTGGCACTATTAGCCACCGGACGCTGATGTATATGCTGGGGGAGGATCTGAGCACCTATGGACCTGTCAGGAGTGCAATGAAGATACGCCAACTGATCTGTTTGGCTGGTATCTTGTTGTCTATATGTGTTATGAATAAGAGAAGGGACAAGAGAGGAATGTGTATGGTTAATTTCCTGTACATTTGTTGTAGCCCTAAGAGGCCAGCAAAAAATTTTCAATCAGAATATCAATATAATGGCATTACATTAAAAGTATACAAACACTACTTAAAAAATAAATGTATAAGTAAATTATCTATTATAAAATGTAAGTATGTAAAAATTAAACAGATTTTGTTTAAGAAATTTAAAAGAATTGTTTTCATATTTACAATATTTTATTTCCACATTAATTTTCTTATTTCTAAAAGAATACAAAAGAAGTTTAAAGTTATGTAGTAAATTATCTGTAGTATTTTTATTTATATTTGTAAAATTTAAGTAATGTCCCTTGCAACAATATTAGATGTTTATGTCCCCCTACTCGTTGCTTATTTAACTGTTTTTCTTTTAGAAATCTTGTAATTCCGCAGAATGCTCGAACATAATTATTAAGTGTAGAGATCAATGTTGTTATGATCATTTAAATATGCTCTAAGCAACTAGGGAAATGAATGCACAGTTGAATTGTATGATTTATTATTATATGTTGGAAGATATCAACATTGATGGGAAAGATTTAAGAATAATAACGAATATTTACTGGAACCAAGTAGCAGCAATTGAAACAGAAAATAAAGAGGGAAGTTACGAACAGATAAAGCTAGGAGTACGACAGGACTGTCTTGTCACCAGATCTCTTCTTCCTATATAGCGAAGTATTAATGAGAGAGATCAAAGAGACGTCAGGAACACTAATCGGAGGTTACAATGTAAAAAATAATAATAATAATAATATACGCTATGCAGATGACACAGTACTGGTGGCGGATAATTCAACAGACCTACAACAATTGTTAGACATTATTTAGTTTAGTTTAGTTTAGTCGATGGATCAACATCACGGCACACGAGTGCAACCCATAAGTACTCCGTTCTCCTCCTAATTCAAATCTGAGTCTGGAGAAACTCAGCTCAGTGCACGAACTCCGTAGCACCGGCCAGGATCCTGAAAATACTAGGGTAGATTTTTAACTCTAAATTTTTGCCCGGGCAGCGCCGTTAGGCTACTCTTTTTCGATTTCCATCTGCCAAGGGATTATTTACGTGCGCAACAATACACACAGGCGTCCGGTCTCACTACCCAGAGACCAGGGGAAATTTTATTACTAGAACCCGGGACCTCCAGCACTCTAGGCGGACACCATACCTCGAGACCACGCAGCCCCCGACCAATATTGACAATGACATGGTTATGGTAATTTCTATCACACTTTTAAGTTTTTTTTTATTTGAATCACCCACATATATTTTTTACGAAGTGACTATTCGCAATATAATTGCGAATAGAGAAAAATTATATTCGCAGTAGAATTAGGTCACGTGATTATTCCTATGCGTGTGGCTATATTATAATATTTCGTTGTATTAACGTGTCTTCAGTAGCAAACAATATAAAATGACACAAAGTAGTGCAGCTTTACATAACAGAGTTAACACACATACAGAACGTTGCGGCGATTAGCCTTCATCAGCAAACAAACACATTCACAAACACAACATAGAGTCAAGGAGAACTCCTGTGACTACATCAGAAGGTGACGACAGGACGAGAAGAACAAAAGCATGAGAAAATGGAAGCAATGAAGAGAAAATGAGAATTGAAAAAAAATGTTAATTGGAAAGAATGTTAGTTGAAGAAAATGTTTAATTGAAAAAATGTTAATAGAGAAAACGTTCATACTCATCTCACCGTTCGGATCTGTAAGTAACTACGAAAATCTCCGATGTGTTCTTATACCCGGTGCTGGGTGTTACGGTTCAGTGAGCACATAGAAGGAAGGGGGCGGGTAGGAGGACGGTAACTGGTCTGGTAAGGGTATCTGAGCAATCACAGTGGATGTACTAGTGAAGTATGAGGCGCGTAAGATTGAAGATGGTACTAACCAAAAACCCCATTGTGTTATTTTGGGGCGAGTCTTAAAGTCTGGGTGGACTGATATGCGTGAACACGCATACTTACATAGACACACCTCAACAGACAAAATGCTAGTGTATGTGGACATGTGCAAAGTATATGCAAGAAGAGAGAGGGAGAGAGAGAGAGAGAGAGAGAGAGCAAGAGAGAGAGAGAGAGAGAGAGAGAGAGAGAGAGAGAGAGAGAGGAAAGTGCCTGTGATATACCACATGAGGTATGCGGAGTACGTCGGTCTACATGTACGACGTTTTACTCATACTGTACCCTATGAAATAGTCAGTATGGTTGATTGTTATACAACATATTTAAGGATCTACTCGCCCTGTGCTCGAGTTGTTGGGGCTGTATAAGATCCAACCACTGGTAATATACGTGAAGTAGGTAGGCACAGAGAAGCAAGATGTAAGGAGAGAGAGAGAGAGAGAGAGAGAGAGAGAGATAGAGAGAGCGAGAGAGAGAAAGAGAGAGAGAGAGAGAGAGAGAGAGAGAGAGAGAGAGAGAGAGAGAGAGAGAGAAAGGTTGGGAAAAAACTCCACAGTCATTAAAAGTACATCCTAAGTAGCACGTGTGAGGACTACGTTCGGATTCAAATGTGAGCGAACAAAATAAAAACAAAAGGATCCAAATAATTTGGGAATCACTGGTATAGAAGATTGTTTCACTTAGACAAAGATCGACACCTCTAATGCAGAAAGTATACATCGCACGACACAGAATAAAAGCTGCCTAGATCAATCTTATATAAAGCTGTATAGTGTTTTATGTGTGGGAAAATTGCCTGGAAAAATTGTATGACAAGACCTGGCAGCAAATTTCACAACAGCCACAAAAAGTAACGCATGAATGGCAACAGCTCTCTGTCAATTATTTCATCAACTTTCTCCCGCGCGCATTATTAGATGTCTTAAAAATTTCCAGCATTATGGTAATAAAGCAACATAGTGAGATTTCATTAAACAGCCTTAAAATAGGAGAACAGGGCCTCTTCTTGTCTTCCTCCTTCCCTCCGTATCTCTCTTTCTCTCTCTCGCTCACTCTCTCACTATCGACCCCAGCTTTCTCCATTCCCCCTTCCGTCTCTCCCTGTCTCTCTCTAGCGCTCTCCCTCTTTCTCATTCTATCTTTCTTAAGGCTTGCTTTCAGTTGTATCTACTGGCCTTGCATAGAAGTATGCTTGTTTCTTCAGAGAGACAATGTTATCATTAAGAAGGGACATACACGATCCTCGGCGAGCCTATAGTTTTAAACTGTTATATTGTCCAGTCGCGGTAGCGTGCTAACTAGACGCTTACCTGCCTGCCCGGTGATCACGTGATTAAATCCGCATCGAGGAGGGAGTCTCCGTGGCAAAATAGTTACGCAACCTGCCTCACACTCCGAAGGTTGTGGGTTCTATTCTGGGTTACGATATTAGGTTCACGAATGCAGTTTTCTCGGAGACTCTCGAGGGTCGTCGCTGGAGCTACATAGTTCGTGCTTTTGGTGACGCTTTCAGTAGGCCACCCTGCGGAAAGAGACCGAGTCGTTTGGGCTAAAACCCGGCGCAATAAAGTCGATTCTCTTACCTTTTAAACATCTCAAATCCGTAACGGGGGAATTTTAAAAATCGACCTGGGCTCCCAGGTCCATCAAGCATGAACCAGTACCAGGAAGTGATTTGGGAAGTAAAAGCGGCCGGCGTAATAATGCTCATCACCAACCGAATGCCCATTGGTCTATACAGATATGTCTAGAACTATATATCCAATGCACATTTGCTTCTTTTAAAAATATATACTGCGATGAGCTCACCATTTTGCTAAGATATGGGTATGTATCTGCTTTCTTACCTGCGTATCAACTTCACTGTCTGCCTATCTGCCTGCCTGCCAGCACGTATGCCTGTCTGTCTTTCTTAAGGGCAGAAAATTAGACGGGCCTGCGTGCCCAATTCTTAACCCTTTGAAAATAAAGTTTGTTCGTTCGTTCTGTCTGTTTGACTGTCTGCCACTGTAGGTGGATAGGTGGGTGGATGGACGAATTGGTGGATGGGTGAGGGGTTGCTGGGGGTGCCTGTCTGTATTGTGTATGTCTATAGTCTAAGGTTAAACTTAACCATGAAAAGATCGGTTTCATTGCATTGGGTTTTACCCCGTCTGGCTCAGCCACTCTGCGGTACGGCAAGCTACCAGCCCTTGCATTGCACAAAGTACGAACTCCGCAGCCCCAGCGTTGACTTCGAAGGCTCTCTAGAAAAACACAATTTACTCGCGGTATGAACAACGTAGCTCGATAACGAACCTATGACCATCAGAACTCGAGGAAAACGACTTACCTCTTCACCATTGAGACCCCCCCCCCCCGCTGCCTGTCCGGTATTATGGCTGTTTTAAGAAAGAAAAAAACAGGGATAGTCAAATTACTACAATAACATTTTGCTTAGAAGCAGGAAGCAAATGAAACTGCAGACGAACGAAAACCATTACTTGAAAAGCATTTCAATGAAAACAGCAAAGACGTCTAGAATTTAAAGACACTGGGAAACTTATGAAATACCCCGGAGTTATTATATACATTACATTGCCTTTGTCAAGTCCTGGTTGAGATTTCAGACGTATGTGGCTGCGTTTTCATGCCAACGTGGCACTTTGAGGAATATTTCTTGACCAAACGACAGATGACAGCTGCTCCGGTCAGTATAACACCAGAACATGTTCGAGCTATTATTTTGTGAGACTGGGTTGGACCCCGAAACCATATAATCACGAAACAATCCCACTTTGTAAACACAATTAAAGGTCACTTTCACACGCCTAAGGCGCGTTGGGAATATGGAACTAGACACATATTTGTATAGACCAAACGGCACTCAGTGGCTGGTGTGGCCTGTCTCAAGCCGCCTTTACTTTCAAAGTCATTTCCTGGTACCCATTTTAGGCCGGGTAGATATGTGAGCCCCAGTTTAAAATTTCGTAACAGCCGTGTTGCAGATCTAAACAAGCGGCTCCCTGGGGTTTAAACCTAGGACCAACTAGTCGGCAGGCGCGTGCTCTTACCATTTGGTCTGTTACTATATAAGAAATATCTCAAGCAAATTTTCTTCGAGCTCTTTTTAGCTGTATCTATCCGGCCACGCCTCGAAGTCTGCTTGTTTCTTCAGAGAGACAATATTATTACTTGGAGGGGACAGATTCGATTCCCGGTGTGCCTATAGTTGTCAACTGTTATATTGTCTCGTCGCGGTAGCGTAGTAGCTAGACGCTCGCCTGCCGGCTCGATGGTCATGTGTTCGAATCCGCATCGGGACGGAGTTTTAAACTTGACCTGGGCTCCCAGGTCCATATAGCATTAAAATGGTATCAGGAAGTGTATTGGGAAATAAAGGCGGTGGGCGTAATGGTGATGTCATCACCCATCGAGTGCCCATTGGACCATACAAATATGTCTAAGAGGATATGTCCAATTCGCGTAAGGAGTGTAAAAGTCTCCTTAACTTACTAAGATAAATACGAGTATATTGTCTAGTGTCTTATTTCTGCTTCTTTTCCTAATCTCCGGGAGTCTCCGTGGCAAAGTGGTCAAGCCGTCTGCCTCGGGCTCCGAAGGTTGTGGGTTCGAATCCGGGCCGTGTCCTTCAGTTCACGGGTGCAATTATTTCGCAGACATTCAAAATTGTTTGGGCATGTTATGAGAAGAAATGACTTGGAGAACTTGGTGACAACTGGCAAGATCGAAGGGAAAAAACCAAGGGGAAGACCAAGAGGTTAATACCTGGATGGATTGGCCACGTGGCATGGTCGATACAGGAACACGGAGCTGATCCACGACTCTGGTGGTCGAGTGAGATGGCAGAACATGACCGCCCACGTTTATCGGTATGGCACATGATGGATGGATATAAAACCAGGAAAATGTACAAAGTATTTAACCGTGGACATATTGGTTGGGCTCTTTTCCCAATATAGTATTTTAAATAAAAAACAAGGAAAGAATACACTTGATTGCTATGTTGTTGTAGAACTTGGACGATTCGAGTTGTTCAATTTTGTACACATTGACTAACTGGGCACTAGTGATAACTTGGTTCCATCGCTGTTGAGAAGCAGCACACTCACCCTCATCAAGCTGATCAGAACTTCTAGCGGCCAGTGCGAGGTTGGAGTGATGAGTATTTAACATTATCGTGTGTAGTTGCTACACCTATCTTCCAATTCTTGTAGCGGGTAGTCCTCAGCAGGCTTTATCACAGCGGAGACCTTGGTCGATACCGTCTTCGTTATCCAAATTAGTGTCAGCGAATGTTGCCCTACATGGAGATGAAGAGAGATCTTAGTCCGCTGAAACCACGAAACTGGCATATCAATTGCCTTTGTACCGGCACCTTGCCGTCTTGACAGACGATATCTTGTTATATGGCGCTTCAGAACAGGAATACAAACTACAACTCATGGAGGGGACCAGGGATGGAGTTATACCTATCTATAGCACATAGCCTGGGCTGAATTATAGAGACCATGTGTTGCCCGTGCAGCATGATCACTCTGTCTGCTTAAAGGACTTTCCAGAGGAAAGGTAACACCAATGCATCTGGAACAAGGCAAGCTGCCGGATCAGAAAAAAAAAAACAACAACAGTGTTCTAATTGTCCACTTGTCGGAACTTCGATCCTAGATAAATTACCGACCAGTGATTAGGGCATAGTCTGCCCCGTGATGACATTTCATCTTTAGGTTGTATTTCCACCCACTAGGATAAAGCTTTTACTCTTCCAATTTCGCTCCTCGTCCGAAGCCATTGGCACAGTGTAGGGTGTCGAGTTCGGTGAGTCCTGCCCAACATTCAGTACTAACAGAAAGCAGACATGACCGTCTACTGTCATACGGTAGCTCAGTCATATATGACTAAGACCTGATAGACGGTAGATATATTGGTATGTTTTCCCATTTTAATATGTATTATATATATAAAACCAGGAACGTTAAAAAAAAATATAGACATAATGGCGTTTGTCCACTATAATCTGTGCAGGATAGTAAAGATAAGTAACAGATAAAACGGTGGACACAATGGTCTGTTCTCCCATTATACTATTATTTTAAATCTAAAACTTGGAGAGCATAGAAACGATTACATGGTAGACACATAGGTCTGTTTTCCTATAATAGTATGTGCTATATAAAACCTGGATTGTGTTCAAGTAGAAACGTTAAAACGGTAGGCATATTTATCCGGTTTAACATGACAATTTATCTATATCAACCACGGCCCGCGGGCCACCTGTGGCCCGCAAGATGTTAGTAAGTGGCACGCGAGGCCTCGTTATTTAAAATAATATATTTTAATAATTTCCAAAAATGAACTCGGAGCTTCCCGTCCGCGTGCGATAATTTACTCTGCTCGTGGTTGCTATATTCAGATATTATCGAATGCGCCTGTTCAGTTCGCAACCTTCAGCTGATCATACGATTTCATTCTGGCGACTATTGTCTGTCGAACAATTTGAACACTTATGTTCATTCGCGCAGAGATACATTTGTCGTTTTGGTTCGACTTACAGATGCGAGCAGTCATTTTCCGCAATGGCTGTTATAAAAAAAACAAGCTACGTTCTAGACTCACCAACAGTAACCTAGCTGCGCTTATGACTTTGGGCACAACAGATTTGTACCCAGACATTGATAAACTGACATCTTAACTTAAGTAACTGATTATGAAGAACAGTTACAATTGTAAATAAATTATATTAATAGCTATTTTCGAAACTGATTTAAAATTTATTATTAAATTAACTTTTGATTTTAAACCAAAAAATGACCGCAGAGTAGTACTGACACTGACTGTATTTAAAGTTTTAGAATTTTGTTGACGTAAGTTAAGAAAGGTAAGAATGATATTGCACGAATTTTACAATTTTATAACGTTGTGGCCCGCTTAACTACCGAAAATAGTAGAAATGGCCCTCAGCTTGAAAAGCTTGGGAACCACTGACATACCATGACACCTAACATTTTCTAATTTCTTTCTTAATGATATTAAAGTTTGGGGTCTCATCTCATCATGTTCCTCTTGTACCTTGCGGTGAAGTGTAAACCGCGGGAGAGTGCCTGCTTATGGGCTTCATGTATCGATATTCCAATGGTCTCTGTTATTCCCTGCGTCCATCGTTTACGTGGTCGGCCTCTTCCTCTGCTTCCCTCTGGTCTGTACATCATTGCTTGTTGTGGTATGCTGTTAGTTGGTAACCTACTTTTATGGTTAAATCATGTGACTTGCTGCCTTCTAATGAAATCTAATGCAGCTATAACCCCCACTTTAATCCCGATTTCTTCATTTCTGATCTTATCTCTTCTTGATACATTGAGTATTCTTCTCAGGAATCTCATTTCTGTTGTAATTTTTCTTTCCTCTTTTTCTGTCATTGCCCAGGTTTGGAATTGGTAACAGAGTTGGCAGGGAGATTGTGTTGTAAAGTGCTTTCTTAGTAGTTATTGATACATGTTTGTTCTTTAGTATTGGTACCATTCGTCCAATGAGTTGGTTTGCCTTATTGCATCTATTTTCGATCTCGTCTTCTGATTTGCCATTTGATGATATTATACTTCCTAGGTATTTGAAACTCTTTACTTATTTCAAGGGAGGTTCGTTTAGGTGAATTGTATTTTTCTTCTTTAGTTATAGTCATTACCTATGTTTTACTTATACTAATTTTCATGTTATGTTCCGTAAACATTTCGTTTAGGTTATTCATGTGGTTTTGCAATTCGGCTTCTGATTTTTCTATTAGTGCTTGGTCGTAAGCAAACAGGAGTTCTCTAATGGTGTAATTTGCAGAGGTTCTTCTTCTGTGATCTCGTCTGCCGTGTTCTTGCGGTCTCTGTTTGGCTGGTTCACCTCTGTCACCAGTACTATTCAATGCGTATACGGTGCCTATCACTGAACAACAGTTGGACGGGAGGGGTAGGACTCTGTCATATGCCGACGACGTTCTCGTGTATCGACAGGGTCGAGATAGACAGGCGGTTGCCAATGATATGCAGGGCGAACTAGATCGAATTTCCTCATGGTGTGCTGATGCCGACGCCCTTGTCAACTCTGCAAAGGCATTGGTTATATGGTTCTCCCTAAACAACCATATTGTGAACACAGACCTGCCGGCAGTAGGAATGGATGGGAGCATTTTGAGTAGAACCCAGTCAATGACATATCTTGGTGTGAGGCTTGATCGTAGCCTGTCCTTCAGAGATCATGTCGATTATGTAATAACGAAAGCTCGAAAAGGTTTGTCAGCAATGAGACTCATGGCGACTGCCAATATCGAGCAAAGACTGCTAATACTTCTGTTCCAAGGACTGGTGCTTTCACGCATCGAGTATGCCCTGGCCATCCTCACTGTCAGCCCTACACAGATTGGAAGACTTGAAAAGGTACAAAACGAAGCCATGCGCATCATTTTGGGCTGCACGAGAGACACCAGCTGTGTAGCAATGAGATACCTCCTTGACTTCCCGACAATGGAACACAGGATAAAGATCTGGGGAGCTCGTGCATACTTAAAAATAAGTGCAGATGAGCAGCACCCTCTGCATGCTGCTATATTCAAAGAAAAGGCTAACAGGCTAAAGAGGGGCAAATCATGGATGGGTCGGGCGGAAGATGTCGTCAGACAGGTCTGCAGTCTTACCAGTATCAACCCCGGCAAGGAATGGGTGCCGGTGCCTCCGGCTTTTAAGTGCACTTTCTCCTGCATTATCACACTCGACAGACGGTGCAGAGAGCAGAACCATGCCGCTGTCAATGCAGAGGTCAACGCGCTCATCTATGAACACTCAGACAGCCCCGAAATGCTCATCTATACCGATGGATCTGTTGTAAAGCAGCAGAGAAGTGCGTGGGCATTTACAGCCTGTTCAGCGGGCCGAACGGTTCAAGAATCCAGTGGTGCCCACTTTATGACCACGAGCAGCATGACGATGGAGGTGATGGCAGTTATACAGGCTTTCATATGGCTGGAATCACAGCATTATACCAAGGTGTGTGTACTAAGTGACTCAATGAGCATGATTCAGAAGGTCGAAGCTGGAGCTGTACGCAGACAGTGGACTGAGTCGCTGCGGAAGTCTGTTGTCCGTAAAGTCACATTCATCTTCGTCCCGGGACATGCGGGAGTCGAGGGAAATGAACGAGCTGATAAACTGGCTGGCTCTGCACCTCCTGTAGATGTCCAACCCATGGATCGTGCTGATGTTATTAACGCCCTTAAAGATATGGCGAGAACAGAGGACGTTGACGTCAGTGAACCCACATCGCTGTCCAGGATGAAAGACTTGGGAGTAAGAATCGGCAGGGCCAAGCGCGACAGGTACATTGAGAAAACGAGGTGCCTCGTCAACAAACACAGAACTGGCCCTATTAGCCACCGGACGCTGATGCATATGCTGGGGGAGGATCTGAGCATCTATGGACCTGTCCGGAGTGCAATGAAGATACGCCCACTGATCTGTTTGGCTGGTATCTTGTTGTCTATATGTGTTATGAATAAGAGAAGGGACAAGAGAGGAATGTGTATGGTTAATTTCCTGTACATTTGTTGTAGCCCTAAGAGGCCAGAAAAAAATTTTCAATTAGAATATATTTATATAGCTCTTCTACATTAAAAGTATACAAACACTATTTAAAAAATAAATGTATAACTAAATTATGTATTATGAAATGTAAGTATGTAAAAATTAAACAGATTTTGTTTAAGAAATTTAAGAGAATTGTATTCATATTTACAATATTTTATTTTTGAATAAATTTTTTTATTTCTAAAAGAATATAAAAGAAGTCAAAAGTTATGTAGTAAATTATCTGTAGTATTTTTATTTATATTTGTAAAATTTAAGTAATGTCCCTTGCAACAATATTAGATGTTTATGTCCCCCTACTCGTTGCTTATTTAACTGTTTTTCTTTTAGAAATCTTGTAATTCCGCAGAATGCTCGAACATAATTATTAAGTGTAGAGATCAATGTTATTATGATCTTTTAAATATGCTCTAAGCAACTAGGGAAATGAATGCACAGTTGAATTGTATGATTTATTATTATATGTTGGAAGATATCAACATTGATGGGAAAGATTTAAGAATAATAACGAATATTTACTGGAACCAAGTAGCAGCAATTGAAACAGAAAATAAAGAGGGAAGTTACGAACAGATAAAGCTAGGAGTACGACAGGACTGTCTTGTCACCAGATCTCTTCTTCCTATATAGCGAAGTAATAATGAGAGAGATCAAAGAAACGTCAGGAACACTAATCGGAGGTTACAATGTAAAAAATAATAATAATAATAATAATATACGCTATGCAGATGACACAGTATTGGTGGCGGATAATTCAACAGACCTACAACAATTGTTAGACATTATTTAGTTTAGTTTAGTTTAGTCGATGGATCAACATCACGGCACACGAGTGCAACCCATAAGTACTCCGTTCTCCTCCTAATTCAAATCTGAGTCTGGAGAAACTCAGCTCAGAGCACGAACTCCGTAGCACCGGCGAGGATCTTGAAAATACTAGGGTAGATTTTTAACTCTAAATTTTTGCCCGGGCAGCGCCGTTAGGCTACTCTTTTTCGATTTCCATCTGCCAAGGGATTTTTTACGTGCGCAACAATACACACAGGCGTCCGATCTCACTACCCAGAGACCAGGGGAAATTTTATTACTAGAACCCGGGACCTCCAGCACTCTAGGCGGACACCATACCTCGAGACCACGCAGCCCCCGACCAATATTGACAATGACATGGTTATGGTAATTTCTATCACACTTTTAAGGTTGTTTTTATTTGAATCACCCACATATATTTTTTACGAAGTGACTATTCGCAATATAATTGCGAATAGAGAAAAATTATATTCGCAGTAGAAGTAGGTTACGTGATTATACCTATGCGTGTGGCTATATTATAGTATTTCGTTGTATTAACGTGTCTTCAGTAGCAAACAATATAAAATGACACAAAGTAGTGCAGCTTTACATAACAGAGTTAACACACATACAGAACGTTGCGGCGATTAGCCTTCATCAGCAAACAAACACATTGACAAACACAACATAGAGTCAAGGAGAACTCCTGTGACTACATCAGAAGGTGACGACAGGACGAGAAGAACAAAAGCATGGGAAAATGGAAGCAATGAAGAGAAAATGAGAATTAAAAAAAAATGTTAATTGGAAAGAATGTTAGTTGAAGAAAATGTTTAATTGAAAAAATGTTAATAGAGAAAACGTTCATACTCATCTCACCGTTCAGATCTGTAAGTAACTACGAAAATCTCCGATGTGTTCTTATACCCGGTGCTGGGTGTTACGGTTCAGTGAGCACATAGAAGGAAGGGGGCGGGTAGGAGGACGGTAACTGGTCTGGTAAGGGTATCTGAGCAATCACAGTGGATGTACTAGTGAAGTATGAGGCGCGTAAGATTGAAGATGGTACTAACCAAAACCCCATTGTGTTATTATAGGGGCGAGTCTTAAAGTCTGGGTGGACTGATATGCGTGAACACGCATACATACATAGACACACCTCAACAGACAAAATGCTAGTGTATGTGGACATGTGCAAAGTATATGCAAGAAGAGAGAGAGAGAGAGAGAGAGAGAGAGAGAGAGAGAGAGAGAAAGAGAGAGAGAGCAAGAGAGAGAGAGAGAGAGAGAGAGAGAGAGAGAGAGAGGAAAAGTGCCTGTGATATACCACATGAGGTATGCGGAGTACGTCGGTCTACAAGTACGACGTTTTACTCATACTGTACCCTATGAAAAAGTCAGTATGGTTGATTGTTATACAACATATTTAAGGATCTACTCGCCCTGTGCTCGAGTTGTTGGGGCTGTATAAGATCCAACCACTGGTAATATACGTGAAGTAGGTAGGCACAGAGAAGCAAGATGTAAGGAGAGAGAGAGAGATAGAGAGATAGCGAGAGAGAGCGAGAGAGAGAGAGAGAGAGAGAGAGAGAGAGAGAGAGAGAAAGAGAGAGAGAAAGGTTGGGAAAAAACTCCACAGTCATTAAAAGTACATCCTAAGTAGCACGTGTGAGGACTACGTTCGGATTCAAATGTGAGCGAACAAAATAAAAACAAAAGGATCCAAATAATTTGGGAATCACTGGTATAGAAGATTGTTTCACTAAGACAAAGATCGACACCTCTAATGCAGAAAGTATACATCGCACGACACAGAATAAAAGCTGCCTAGATCAATCTTATATAAAGCTGTATAGTGTTTTATGTGTGGGAAAATTGCCTGGAAAAATTGTATGACAAGACCTGGCAGCAAATTTCACAACAGCCACAAAAAGTAACGCATGAATGGCAACAGCTCGCTGTCAATTATTTCATCAACTTTCTCCCGCGCGCATTAGATGTCTTAAAAATTTCCAGCATTATGGTAATAAAGCAACATAGTGAGATTTCATTAAGCAGCCTTAAAATAGGAGAACAGGGCCTCTGCTTGTCTTCCTCCTTCCCTCCATATCTCTCTTTCTCTCTCTCGCTCACTCTCTCACTATCGACCCCAGCTTTCTCCATTCCCCCTCCGTCTCTCCCTGTCTCTCTCTAGCGCCCTCCCTCTTTCTCATTCTATCTGTCTTAAGGCTTGCTTTCAGTTGTATCTACTGGCCTTGCATAGAAGTATGCTTGTTTCTTCAGAGAGACAATGTTATCATTAAGAAGGGACATGCACGATCCTCGGCGAGCCTATAGTTTTAAAATGTTATATTGTCTAGTCGCGGTAGCGTGCTAACTAGACGCTTACCTGCCTGCCCGGTGATCACGTGATTAAATCCGCATCGAGGAGGGAGTCTCCGTGGCAAAATAGTTACGCAACCTGCCTCACACTCCGAAGGTTGTGGGTTCTATTCTGGGTTAGGATATTAGGTTCACGAATGCAGTTTTCTCGGAGACTCTCGAGGGTCGTCGCTGGAGCTACATAGTTCGTGCTTTTGGTGACGCTTTCAGTAGGCCACCCTGCGGAAAGAGACCGAGTTGTATGGGCTAAAACCCGGCGCAATGAATTCGATTCTCTTACCTTTTAAAATCTCAAATCCGTAACGGGGGAATTTTAAAAATCGACCTGGGCTCCCAGGTCCATCAAGCATGAACCAGTACCAGGAAGTGATTTGGGAAGTAAAAGCGGCCGGCGTAATAATGCTCTCATCACCAACCGAATGCCCATTGGTCTATACAGATATGTCTAGAACTATATATCCAATGCACATTTGCTTCTTTTAAAAATATATACTGCGATGAACTCACCATTTTGCTAAGATATGGGTATGTATCTGCTTTCTTACCTGCGTATCAACTTCACTGTCTGCCTACCTGCCTGCCTGCCAGCACGTATGCCTGTCTGTCTTTCTTAAGGGCAGAAAGTTAGACGGGCCTGCGTGCCCAATTCTTAACCCTTTGAAAATAAAGTTTGTTCGTTCGTTCTGTCTGTTTGACTGTCTGCCACTGTAGGTGGATAGGTGGGTGGATGGACGAATTGGTGGATGGGTGAGGGGTTGCTGGGGGTGCCTGTCTGTATTGTGTATGTCTATAGTCTAAGGTTAAACTTAACCATGAAAAGATCGGTTTCATTGCATTGGGTTTTACCCCGTCTGGCTCAGCCACTCTGCGGTACGGCAAGCTACCAGCCCTTGCATTTCACAAAGTACGAACTCCGCAGCCCCAGCGTTGACTTCGAAGGCTCTCTAGAAAAACACAATTTACTCGCGGTATGAACAACGTAGCTCGATAACGAACCTATGACCATCAGAACTCGAGGAAAACGACTTACCCCTTCACCATTGAGACCCCCCCCCCCCCCGGCTGCCTGTCCGGTATTATGGCTGTTTTAAGAAAGAAAAAAACAGGGATAGTCAAATTACTACAATAACATTTTGCTTAGAAGCAGGAAGCAAATGAAACTGCAGACGAAAACCATTACTTGAAAAGCATTTCAATGAAAACAGCAAAGACGTCTAGAATTTAATGACATTGGGAAACTTATGAAATACCCCGGAGTTATTATATACATTACATTGCCTTTGTCAAGTCCTGGTTGAGATTTCAGACGTATGTGGCTGCGTTTTCATGCCAACGTGGCACTTTGAGGAATATTTCTTGACCAAACGACAGATGACAGCTGCTCCGGTCAGTATAACACCAGAACATGTTCGAGCTATTATTTTGTGAGACTGGGTTGGACCCCGAAACCATATAATCACGAAACAATCCCACTTTGTAAACACAATTAAAGGTCACTTTCACACGCCTAAGGCGCGTTGGGAATATGGAACTAGACACATATTTGTATAGACCAAACGGCACTCAGTGGCTGATGTGGCCTGTCTCAAGCCGCCTTTACTTTCAAAGTCATTTCCTGGTACCCATTTTAGGCCGGGTAGATATGTGAGCCCCGGTTTAAAATTTCGTAACAGCCGTGTTGCAGATCTAAACAAGTGGCTCCCTGGGGTTTAAACCTAGGACCAACTAGTCGGCAGGCGCGTGCTCTTACCATTTGGTCTGTTACTATATAAGAAATATCTCAAGCAAATTTTCTTCGAGCTCTTTTCAGCTGTATCTATACAGGTTATATGGTTCTCCCTAAACAACCATATTGTGAACACAGACCTGCCGGCAGTAAGAATGGATGGGAGCATTTTGAGTAGAACCCAGTCAATGACATATCTTGGTGTGAGGCTTGATCGTAGCCTGTCCTTCAGAGATAATGTCGATTATGTCATAACGAAAGCTCGAAAAGGTTTGTCAGCAATGAGACTCATGGCGACTGCCAATATCGAGCAAAGACTGCTAATACTTCTGTTCCAAGGACTGGTGCTTTCACGCATCGAGTATGCCCTGGCCATCCTCACTGTCAGCCCTACACAGATTGGAAGACTTGAAAAGGTACAAAACGAAGCCATGCGCATCATTTTGGGCTGCACGAGAGACACCAGCTGTGTAGCAATGAGATACCTCCTTGACTTCCCGACAATGGAACACAGGATAAAGCTCTGGGGAGCTCGCGCATACTTAAAAATAAGTGCAGATGAGCAGCACCCTCTGCATGCTGCTATATTCAAAGAAAAGGCTAACAGGCTAAAGAGGGGCAAATCATGGATGGGTCGGGCGGAAGATGTCGTTAGACAGGTCTGCAGTCTTACCAGTATCAACCCCGGCAAGGAATGGGTGCCGGTGCCTCCGGATTTTAAGTGCTCTTTCTCCTGCATTATCACACTCGACAGACGGTGCTGAGAGCAGAACCCTGCCGCTGTCAATGCAGAGGTCAACGCGCTCATCTATGAACACTCAGACAGCCTCGAAATGCTCATCTATACAGATGGATCTGTTGTAAAGCAGCAGAGAAGTGCGTGGGCATTTACAGCCTGTTCAGCGGGCCGAACCGTTCAAGAATCCAGTGGTGCCCACTTTATGACCACGAGCAGCATGACGATGGAGGTGATGGCAGTTATACAGGCTTTCATATGGCTGGAATCACAGCATTATACCAAGGTGTGTGTACTAAGTGACTCAATGAGCATGATTCAGAAGGTCGAAGCTGGAGCTGTACGCAGACAGTGGACTGAGTCGCTGCGGAAGTCTGTTGTCCGTAAAGTCACATTCATCTTCGTCCCGGGACATGCGGGAGTCAAGGGAAATGAACGAGCTGATAAACTGGCTGGCTCTGAACCTCCTCTAGATGGCCAGCCCATGGATCGTGCTGATGTTATTAACGCCCTTAAAGATATGGCGAGAACAGAGGACTTTGACGTCAGTGAACCCACATCGCTGTCCAGGATGAAAGACTTGGGAGTAAGAATCGGCAGGGCCAAGCGCGACAGGTACATTGAGAAAACGAGGTGCCTCGTCAACCAACACAGAACTGGCACTATTAGCCACCGGACGCTGATGAATATGCTGGGGGAGGATCTGAGCACCTATGGACCTGTCAGGAGTGCAATGAAGATACGCCAACTGATCTGTTTGGGTGGTATCTTGTTGTCTATATGTGTTATGAATAAGAGAAGGGACAAGAGAGGAATGTGTATGGTTAATTTCCTGTACATTTGTTGTAGCCCTAAGAGGCCAGAAAAAAATTTTCAATCAGAATATTAATATAATGCCACTACGTTAAAAGTATACAAACACTACTTAAAAAATAAATGTATAAGTAAATTATCTATTATAAAATGTAAGTATGTAAAAATTAAACAGATTTTGTTTAAGAAATTTAAGAGAATTGTTTTCATATTTATAATATTTTATTTCCACATTAATTTTCTTATTTCTAAAAGAATATAAAAGAAGTTTAAAGTTATGTAGTAAATTATCTGTAGTATTTTTATTTATATTTGTAAAATTTAAGTAATGTCCCTTGCAACAATATTAGATGTTTATGTCCCCCTACTCGTTGCTTATTTAACTGTTTTTCTTTTAGAAATCTTGTAATTCCGCAGAATGCTCGAACATAATTATTAAGTGTAGAGATCAATGTTGTTATAATCTTTTAAATATGCTCTAAGCAACTAGGGAAATGAATGCACAGTTGAATTGTATGATTTATTATTATATGTTGGAAGATATCAACATTGATGGGAAAGATTTAAGAATAATAACGAATATTTACTGGAACCAAGTAGCAGCAATTGAAACAGAAAATAAAGAGGGAAGTTACGAACAGATATAGCTAGGAGTACGACAGGACTGTCTTGTCACCAGATCTCTTCTTCCTATATAGCGAAGTAATAATGAGAGAGATCAAAGAGACGTCAGGAACACTAATCGGAGGTTACAATGTAAAAAATAATAATAATAATAATAATATACGCTATGCAGATGACACAGTACTGGTGGCGGATAATTCAACAGACCTACAACAATTGTTAGACATTATTTAGTTTAGTTTAGTTTAGTCGATGGATCAACATCACGGCACACGAGTGCAACCCATAAGTACTCCGTTCTCCTCCTAATTCAAATCTGAGTCTGGAGAAACTCAGCTCAGTGCACGAACTCCGTAGCACCGGCGAGGATCCTGAAAATACTAGGGTAGATTTTTAACTCTAAATTTTTGCCCGGGCAGCGCCGTTAGGCTACTCTTTTTCGATTTCCATCTGCCAAGGGATTTTTTACGTGCGCAACAATACACACAGGCGTCCGGTCTCACTACCCAGAGACCAGGGGAAATTTTATTACTAGAACCCGGGACCTCCAGCACTCTAGGCGGACACCATACCTCGAGACCACGCAGCCCCCGACCAATATTGACAATGACATGGTTATGGTAATTTCTATCACACTTTTAAGTTTTTTTTTATTTGAATCACCCACATATATTTTTTACGAAGTGACTATTCGCAATATAATTGCGAATAGAGAAAAATTATATTCGCAGTAGAATTAGGTCACGTGATTATTCCTATGCGTGTTGCTATATTATAATATTTCGTTGTATTAACGTGTCTTCAGTAGCAAACAATATAAAATGACACAAAGTAGTGCAGCTTTACATAACAGAGTTAACACACATACAGAACGTTGCGGCGATTAGCCTTCATCAGCAAACAAACACATTGACAAACACAACATAGAGTCAAGGAGAACTCCTGTGACTACATCAGAAGGTGACGACAGGACGAGAAGAACAAAAGCATGAGAAAATGGAAGCAATGAAGAGAAAATGAGAATTGAAAAAAAATGTTAATTGGAAAGAATGTTAGTTGAAGAAAATGTTTAATTGAAAAAATGTTAATAGAGAAAACGTTCATACTCATCTCACCGTTCGGATCTGTAAGTAACTACGAAAATCTCCGATGTGTTCTTATACCCGGTGCTGGGTGTTACGGTTCAGTGAGCACATAGAAGGAAGGGGGCGGGTAGGAGGACGGTAACTGGTCTGGTAAGGGTATCTGAGCAATCACAGTGGATGTACTAGTGAAGTATGAGGCGCGTAAGATTGAAGATGGTACTAACCAAAAACCCCATTGTGTTATTTTGGGGCGAGTCTTAAAGTCTGGGTGGACTGATATGCGTGAACACGCATACTTACATAGACACACCTCAACAGACAAAATGCTAGTGTATGTGGACATGTGCAAAGTATATGCAAGAAGAGAGAGAGAGAGAGAGAGAGAGAGAGAGAGAGAGAGAGAGAGAGAGAGAGAGAGCAAGAGAGAGAGAGAGAGAGAGAGAGAGAGGAAAGTACCTGTGATATACCACATGAGGTATGCGGAGTACGTCGGTCTACAAGTACGACGTTTTACTCATACTGTACCCTATGAAATAGTCAGTAGGGTTGATTGTTATACAACATATTTAAGGATCTACTCGCCCTGTGCTCGAGTTGTTGGGGCTGTATAAGATCCAACCACTGGTAATATACGTGAAGTAGGTAGGCACAGAGAAGCAAGATGTAAGGAGAGAGAGAGAGAGAGAGAGAGAGAGAGAGAGAGAGAGAGCGAGAGAGAGCGAGAGAGAGAGAGAAAGAGAGAGAGAGAGAGAGAGAGCGAGAGAGAGAGAGAGAGAGAGAGAGAGAGAGAGAGAGAGAGAAAGAGAGAGAGAGAGAGAGAAAGGTTGGGAAAAAAACTCCACAGTCATTAAAAGTACATCCTAAGTAGCACGTGTGAGGACTACGTTCGGATTCAAATGTGAGCGAACAAAATAAAAACAAAAGGATCCAAATAATTTGGGAATCACTGGTATAGAAGATTGTTTCACTTAGACAAAGATCGACACCTCTAATGCAGAAAGTATACATCGCACGACACAGAATAAAAGCTGCCTAGATCAATCTTATATAAAGCTGTATAGTGTTTTATGTGTGGGAAAATTGCCTGGAAAAATTGTATGACAAGACCTGGCAGCAAATTTCACAACAGCCACAAAAAGTAACGCATGAATGGCAACAGCTCTCTGTCAATTATTTCATCAACTTTCTCCCGCGCGCATTATTAGATGTCTTAAAAGTTTCCAGCATTATGGTAATAAAGCAACATAGTGAGATTTCATTAAACAGCCTTAAAATAGGAGAACAGGGCCTCTTCTTGTCTTCCTCCTTCCCTCCATATCTCTCTTTCTCTCTCTCGCTCACTCTCTCACTATCGACCCCAGCTTTCTCCATTCCCCCTTCCGTCTCTCCCTGTCTCTCTCTAGCGCCCTCCCTCTTTCTCATTCTATCTTTCTTAAGGCTTGCTTTCAGTTGTATCTACTGGCCTTGCATCGAAGTATGCTTGTTTCTTCAGAGAGACAATGTTATCATTAAGAAGGGACATACACACGATCCTCGGCGAGCCTATAGTTTTAAAATGTTATATTGTCCAGTCGCGGTAGCGTGCTAACTAGACGCTTACCTGCCTGCCCGGTGATCACGTGATTAAATCCGCATCGAGGAGGGAGTCTCCGTGGCAAAATAGTTACGCAACCTGCCTCACACTCCGAAGGTTGTGGGTTCTATTCTGGGTTACGATATTAGGTTCACGAATGCAATTTTCTCGGAGACTCTCGAGGGTCGTCGCTGGAGCTACATAGTTCGTGCTTTTGGTGACGCTTTCAGTAGGCCACCCTGCGGAAAGAGACCGAGTCGTATGGGCTAAAACCCGGCGCAATGAAGTCGATTCTCTTACCTTTTAAACATCTCAAATCCGTAACGGGGGAATTTTAAAAATCGACCTGGGCTCCCAGGTCCATCAAGCATGAACCAGTACCAGGAAGTGATTTGGGAAGTAAAAGCGGCCGGCGTAATAATGTTCTCATCACCAACCGAATGCCCATTGGTCTATACAGATATGCCTAGAACTATATATCCAATGCACATTTGCTTCTTTTAAAAATATATACTGCGATGAGCTCACCATTTTGCTAAGATATGGGTATACATCTGCTTTCTTACCTGCGTATCAACTTCACTGTCTGCCTACCTGCCTGCCTGCCAGCACGTATGCCTGTCTGTCTTTCTTAAGGGCAGAAAGTTAGACGGGCCTGCGTGCCCAATTCTTAACCCTTTGAAAATAAAGTTTGTTCGTTTGTTCTGTCTGTTTGACTGTCTGCCACTGTAGGTGGATAGGGGGTGGATGGACGAATTGGTGGATGGGTGAGGGGGTGCCTGTCTGTATTGTGTATGTCTATAGTCTAAGGTTAAACTTAACCATGAAAAGATCGGTTTCATTGCATTGGGTTTTACCCCGTCTGGCTCAGCCACTCTGCGGTACGGCAAGCTACCAGCCCTTGCATTGCACAAAGTACGAACTCCGCAGCCCCAGCGTTGACTTCGAAGGCTCTCTAGAAAAACACAATTTACTCGCGGTATGAACAACGTAGCTCGATAACGAACCTATGACCATCAGAACTCGAGGAAAACGACTTACCCCTTCACCATTGAGACCCCCCCCCCCGGCTGCCTGTGACGTATTATTGCTGTATTAAGAAAGAAAAAAACAGGGATAGTCAAATTACTACAATAACATTTTGCTTAGAAGCAGGAAGCAAATGAAACTGCAGACGAAAACCATTACTTGAAAAGCATTTCAATGAAAACAGCAAAGACGTCTAGAATTTAATGACATTGGGAAACTTATGAAATACCCCGGAGTTATTATATACATTACATTGCCTTTGTCAAGTCCTGGTTGAGATTTCAGACGTATGTGGCTGCGTTTTCATGCCAACGTGGCACTTTGAGGAATATTTCTTGACCAAACGACAGATGACAGCTGCTCCGGTCAGTATAACACCAGAACATGTTCGAGCTATTATTTTGTGAGACTGGGTTGGACCCCGAAACCATATAATCACGAAACAATCCCACTTTGTAAACACAATTAAAGGTCACTTTCACACGCCTAAGGCGCGTTGGGAATATGGAACTAGACACATATTTGTATAGACCAAACGGCACTCAGTGGCTGATGTGGCCGGTCTCAAGCCGCCTTTACTTTCAAAGTCATTTCCTGGTACCCATTTTAGGCCGGGTAGATATGTGAGCCCCGGTTTAAAATTTCGTAACAGCCGTGTTGCAGATCTAAACAAGTGGCTCCCTGGGGTTTAAACCTAGGACCAACTAGTCGGCAGGCGCGTGCTCTTACCATTTGGTCTGTTACTATATAAGAAATATCTCAAGCAAATTTTCTTCGAGCTCTTTTCAGCTGTATCTATCCGGCCACGCCTCGAAGTCTGCTTGTTTCTTCAGAGAGACAATATTATTACTTGGAGGGGACAGATTCGATTCCCGGTGTGCCTATAGTTGTCAACTGTTATATTGTCTCGTCGCGGTAGCGTAGTAGCCAGACGCTCGCCTGCCGGCTCGATGGTCATGTGTTCGAATCCGCATCGGGACGGAGTTTTAAACTTGACCTGGGCTCCCAGGTCCATATAGCATTAAAATGGTATCAGGAAGTGTATTGGGAAATAAAGGCGGTGGGCGTAATGGTGATGTCATCACCCATCGAGTGCCCATTGGACCATACAAATATGTCTAAGAGGATATGTCCAATTCGCGTAAGAAGTGTAAAAGTCTCCTTAACTTACTAAGATAAATACGAGTATATTGTCTAGTGTCTTATTTCTGCTTCTTTTCCTAATCTCCGGGAGTCTCCGTGGCAAAGTGGTCAAGCCGTCTGCCTCGGGCTCCGAAGGTTGTGGGTTCGAATCCGGGCCGTGTCCTTCAGTTCACGGGTGCAATTATTTCGCAGACATTCAAAATTGTTTGGGCATGTTATGAGAAGAAATGACTTGGAGAACTTGGTGACAACTGGCAAGATCGAAGGGAAAAAACCAAGGGGAAGACCAAGAGGTTAATACCTGGATGGATTGGCCACGTGGCATGGTCGATACAGGAACACGGAGCTGATCCACGACTCTGGTGGTCGAGTGAGATGGCAGAACATGACCGCCCGCGTTTATCGGTATGGCACATGATGGATGGATATAAAACCAGGAAAATGTACAAAGTATTTAACCGTGGACATATTGGTTGGGCTCTTTTCCCAATATAGTATTTTAAATAAAAAACAAGGAAAGAATACACTTGATTGCTATGTTGTTGTAGAACTTGGACGATTCGAGTTGTTCAATTTTGTACACATTGACTAACTGGGCACTAGTGATAACTTGGTTCCATCGCTGTTGAGAAGCAGCACACTCACCCTCATCAAGCTGATCAGAACTTCTAGCGGCCAGTGCAAGGTTGGAGTGATGAGTATTTAACATTATCGTGTGTAGTTGCTACACCTATCTTCCAATTCTTGTAGCGGGTAGTCCTCAGCAGGCTTTATCATAGCGGAGACCTTGGTCGATACCGTCTTCGTTAGCCAAATTAGTGTCAGCGAATGTTGCCCTACATGGAGATGAAGAGAGATCTTAGTCCGTTGAAACCACGAAACTGGCATATCAATTGCCTTTGTACCGGCACCTTGCCGTCTTGACAGACGATATCTTGTTATATGGCGCTTCAGAACAGGAATACAAACTACAACTCATGGAGGGGACCAGGGATGGAGTTATACCTATCTATAGCACATAGCCTGGGCTGAATTATAGAGACCATGTGTTGCCCGTGCAGCATGATCACTCTGTCTGCTTCAAGGACTTTCCAGAGGAAAGGTAACACCAATGCATCTGGAACAAGGCAAGCTGCCGGATCAGAAAAAAAATCAACAACAGTGTTCTAATTGTCCACTTGTCGGAACTTCGATCCTAGACAAATTACCGACCAATGATTAGGGCATAGTCTGCCCCGTGATGACATTTCATCTTTAGGTTGTATTTCCACCCACTAGGATAAAGCTTTTACTCTTCCAATTTCGCTCCTCGTCCGAAGCCATTGGCACAGTGTAGGGTGTCGAGTTCGGTGAGTCCTGCCCAACATTCAGCACTAACAGAAAGCAGACAAGACCGTCTACTGTCATACGGTAGCTCAGTCATATATGACTAAGACCTGTTAGACGGTAGATATATTGGTATGTTTTCCCATTTTAATATGTATTATATATATAAAACCAGGAACGTTAAAAAAAAATAGACATAATGGCGTTTCTCCACTATAATCTGTGCAGGATAGTAAAGATAAGTAACAGATAAAACGGTGGACACAATGGTCTGTTCTCCCATTATACTATTATTTTAAATCTAAAACTTGGAGAGCATAGAAACGATTATATGGTAGACACATAGGTCTGTTTTCCTATAATAGTATGTGCTATATAAAACCTGGATTGTGTTCAAGTAGAAACGTTAAAACGGTAGGCATATTTATCCGGTTTAACATGACAATTTATCTATATCAACCACGGCCCGCGGGCCACTTGTGGCCCGCAAGATGTTAGTAAGTGGCACGCGAGGCCTCGTTATTTAAAATAATATATTTTAATAATTTCCAAAAATGCACTCGGAGCTTCCCGTCCGCGTGCGATAATTTACTCTGCTCGTGGTTGCTATATTCAGATATTATCGAATGCGCCTGTTCAGTTCGCAACCTTCAGCTGATCATACGATTTCATTCTGGCGACTATTGTCTGTCGAACAATTTGAACACTTGTGTTCATTCGCGCAGAGATACATTTGTCGTTTTGGTTCGACTTACAGATGCGAGCAGTTATTTTCCGCAATGGCTGTTATAAAAAAAACAAGCTACGTTCTAGACTCACCAACAGTAACCTAGCTGCGCTTATGACTTTGGGCACAACCGATTTGTACCCAGACATTGATAAACTGACATCTTAACTTAAGTAACTGATTATGAAGAACAATTACAATTGTAAATTAATTATATTAATAGCTATTTTCGAAACTGATTTAAAATTTATTATTAAATTAACTTTTGATTTTAAACCAAAAAATGACCGCAGAGTAGTACTGACACTGACTGTATTTAAAGTTTTAGAATTTTGTTGACGTAAGTTAAGAAAGGTAAGAATGATATTGCACGAATTTTACAATTTTATAACGTTGTGGCCCGCTTAACTACCGAAAATAGTAGAAATGGCCCTCAGCTTGAAAAGCTTGGGAACCACTGACATACCATGACACCTAACATTTTCTAATTTCTTTCTTAATGATATTAAAGTTTGGGGTCTCATCTCATCATGTTCCTCTTGTACCTTGCGGTGAAGTGTAAACCGAGGGAGAGTGCCTGCTTATGGGCTTCATGTATCGATATTCCCATGGTCTCTGTTATTCCCTGCGTCCATCGTTTACGTGGTCGGCTTCTTCCTCTGCTTCCCTCTGGTCTGTACATCATTGCTTGTTGTGGTATGCTGTTAGTTGGTAACCTGCTTGTATGGTTAAATCATGTGACTTGCTGCCTTCTAATGAAATCTAATGCAGCTATAACCCCCACTTTAATCCCGATTTCTTCATTTCTGATCTTATCTCTTCTTGATACATTGAGTATTCTTCTCAGGAATCTCATTTCTGTTGTAATTTTTCTTTCCTCTTTTTCTGTCATTGCCCAGGTTTGGAATTGGTAACATAGAGTTGGCAGGGAGATTGTGTTGTAAAGTGCTTTCTTAGTAGTTATTGATACATGTTTGTTCTTTAGTATTGGTACCATTCGTCCAATGAGTTGGTTTGCCTTATTACATCTATTTTCGATCTCGTCTTCTGATCTGCCATTTGATGCTATTATACTTCCTAGGTACTTGAAACTCTTTACTTGTTTCAAGGGAGGTTCGTTTAGGTGAATTGTATTTTTCTTCTTTAGTTATAGTCATTACGTATGTTTTACTTATATTAATTTTCATGTTATGTTCCGTAAACATTTCGTTTAGGTTATTCATGTGGTTTTGCAATTCGGCTTCTGATTTTTCTATTAGTGCTTGGTCGTAAGCAAACAGGAGTTCTCTAATGGTGTAATTTGCAGAGGTTCTTCTTCTGTGATCTCGTCTGCCGTGTTCTTGCGGTCTCTGTTTGGCTGGTTCACCTCTGTCACCAGTACTATTCAATGCGTATACGGTGCCTATCACTGAACAACAGTTGGACGGGAGGGGTAGGACTCTGTCATATGCTGACGACGTTCTCGTGTATCGACAGGGTCGAGATAGACAGACGGTTGCCAATGATATGCAGGGCGAACTAGATCGAATTTCCTCATGGTGTGCTGATGCCGGCGCCCTTGTCAACCCTGCAAAGGCATCGGTTACATGGTTCTCACTAAACAACCATATTGTGAAAACAGACCTGCCGGCAGTAAGAATGGATGGGAGCATTTTGAGTAGAACCCAGTCAATGACATATCTTGGTGTGAGGCTTGATCGTAGCCTGTCCTTCAGAGATCATGTCGATTATGTAATAACGAAAGCTCGAAAAGGTTTGTCAGCAATGAGACTCATGGCGACTGCCAATATCGAGCAAAGACTGCTAATACTTCTGTTCCAAGGACTGGTGCTTTCACGCATCGAATATGCCCTGGCCATCCTCACTGTCAGCCCTACACAGATTGGAAGACTTGAAAAGGTACAAAACGAAGCCATGCGCATCATTTTGGGCTGCACGAGAGACACCAGCTGTGTAGCAATGAGATACCTCTTTGACTTCCCGACAATGGAACACAGGATAAAGATCTGGAGAGCTCGTGCATACTTAAAAATAAGTGCAGATGACCAGCATCCTCTGCATGCTGCTATATTCAAAGAAAAGGCTAACAGGCTAAAGAGGGGCAAATCATGGATGGGTCGGGCGGAAGATGTCGTCAGACAGGTCTGCATTCTTACCAGTATCAACCCCGGCAAGGAATGGGTGCCGGTGCCTGCGGCTTTTAAGTGCACTTTCTCCTGCATTATCACACTCGACAGACGGTGCAGAGAGCAGAACCCTGCCGCTGTCAATGCAGAGGTCAACGCGCTCATCTATGAACACTCAGACAGCCCCGAAGTGCTCATCTATACAGATGGATCTGTTGTAAAGCAGCAGAGAAGTGCGTGGGCATTTACAGCCTGTTCAGCGGGCCCTACCGTTCAAGAATCCAGTGGTGCCCACATTATGACCACGAGCAGCATGACGATGGAGGTGATGGCAGTTATACAGGCTTTCATATGGCTGGAATCACAGCATTATACCAAGGTGTGTACTAAGTGACTCAATGAGCATGATTCAGAAGGTCGAAGCTGGAGCTGTACGCAGACAGTGGACTGAGTCGCTACGGAAGTCTGTTGTCCGTAAAGTCACATTCATCTTCGTCCCGGGACATGCGGGAGTCGAGGGAAATGAACGAGCTGATAAACTGGCTGGCTCTGCACCCCCTGTAGATGGCCAGCCCATGGATCGTGCTGATGTTATTAACGCCCTTAAAGATATGGCGAGAACAGAGGACTTTGACGTCAGTGAATCCACATCGCTGTCCAGGATGAAAGACTTGGGAGTAAGAATCGGCAGGGCCAAGCGCGAGAGGTACATTGAGAAAACGAGGTGCCTCGTCAACCAACACAGAACTGGCACTATTAGCCACCGGACGCTGATGCATATGCTGGGGGAGGATCTGAGCACCTATGGACCTGTCCAGAGTGCAATGAAGATACGCCAACTGATCTGTTTGGCTGGTATCTTGTTGTCTATATGTGTTATGAATAAGAGAAGGGACAAGAGAGGAATGTGTATGGTTAATTTCCTGTACATTTGTTGTAGTCCTAATAGGCCAGCAAAAAATTTTCAATTAGACGGTGATAAGTAGCTACTACATTAAAAGTATACAAACACTGTTTAAATAACAAATGTATAACTAAATAATCTATTATAAAATGTAAGTATGTAAAAATTAGACAGATTTTATTTAAGAAATTTAAAAGAATTGTATTCATATTTATAATGTTTTATTTCCGCATTAATTTCCTTATTTGTAAAAGAATATAAAAGAAGTTTAAAGTTATGTAGTAAATTATCTGTAGTATTTTTATTTATATTTGTAAAATTTAAGTAATGTCCCTTGCAACAATATTAGATGTTTATGTCCCCCTACTCGTTGCTTATTTAACTGTTTTTCTTTTAGAAATCTTGTAATTCCGCAGAATGCTCGAACATAATTATTAAGTGTAGAGATCAATGTTATTATGATCTTTTAAATGTGCTCTAAGCAACTAGGGAAATGAATGCACAGTTGAATTGTATGATTTATTATTATATGTTGGAAGATATCAACATTGATGGTAAAGATTTAAGAATAATAACGAATATTTACTGGAACCAAGTAGCAGCAATTGAAACAGAAAATAAAGAGGGAAGTTACGAACAGATAAAGCTAGGAGTACGACAGGACTGTCTTGTCACCAGATCTCTTCTTCCTATATAGCGAAGTAATAATAAGAGAGATCAAAGAGACGTCAGGAACACTAATCGGAGGTTACAATGTACAAAATAATAATAATAATATACGCTATGCAGATGACACAGTATTGGTAGCGGATAATTCAACAGACCTACAACAATTGTTAGACATTATTTAGTTTAGTTTAGTTTAGTCGATGGATCAACATCACGGCAAACGAGTGCAACCCATAAGTACTCCGTTCTCCTCCTAATTCAAATCTGAGTCTGGAGAAACTCAGCTCAGTGCACGAACTCCGTAGCACCAGCGAGGATCCTGAAAATACTAGGGTAGATTTTTAACTCTAAATTTTTGCCCGGGCAGCGCCGTTAGACTACTCTTTTTCGATTTCCATCTGCCAAGGGATTTTTTACGTGCGCAACAATACACACAGGCGTCCGATCTCACTACCCAGAGTCCAGGGGAAATTTTATTACTAGAACCCGGGACCTCCAGCACTCTAGGCGGACACCATACCCCGAGACCACGCAGCCCCCGACCAATATTGACAATGACATGGTTATGGTAATTTCTATCACACTTTTAAAGTTTTTTTTATTTGAATCACCCACATACATTTTTTACGAAGTGACTATTCGCAATATAATTGCGAATAGAGAAAAATTATATTCGCAGTAGAAGTAGGTCACGTGATTATTCCTATGCGTGTGGCTATATTATAATATTTCGTTGTTGTATTAACGTGTCTTCAGTAGCAAACAATATAAAATGACACAAAGTAGTGCAGCTTTACATAACAGAGTTAAGACACATACAGAACGTTGCAGCGATTAGCCTTCATCAGCAAACAAACACATTCACAAACACAACATAGAGTCAAGGAGAACTCCTGTGACTACATCATAAGGTGACGACAGGACGAGAAGAACAAAAGCATGGGAAAATGGAAGCAATGAAGAGAAAATGAGAATTGAAAAAAAAAATGTTAATTGGAAAGAATGTTAGTTGAAGAAAATGTTTAATTGAAAAAATGTTAATAGAGAAAACGTTCATACTCATCTCACCGTTCGGATGTGTAAGTAACTACAAAAATCTCCGATGTGTTCTAATACCCGGTGCTGGGTGTTACGGTTCAGTGAGCACATAGAAGGAAGGGGGCGGGTAGGAGGACGGTAACTGGTCTGGTAAGGGTATCTGAGCAATCACAGTGGATGTACTAGTGAAGTATGAGGCGCGTAAGATTGAAGATGGTACTAACCAAAACCCCATTGTGTTATTATAGGGGCGAGTCTTAAAGTCTGGGTGGACTGATATGCGTGAACACGCATACATACATAGACACACCTCAACAGACAAAATGCTAGTGTATGTGGACATGTGCAAAGTATATGCAAGAAGAGAGAGAGAGAGAGAGAGAGAGAGAGAGAGAGAGAGAGAGAGAGCAAGAGAGAGAGAGATAGAGAGAGAGAGGAAAAGTGCATGTGATATACCACATGAGGTATGCGGAGTACGTCGGTCTACATGTACGACGTTTTACTCATACTGTACCCTATGAAATAGTCAGTATGGTTGATTGTTATACAACATATTTAAGGATCTACTCGCCCTGTGCTCGAGTTGTTGGGGCTGTATAAGATCCAACCACTGGTAATAAACGTGAAGTAGGTAGGCACAGAGAAGCAAGATGTAAGAAGAGAGAGAGAGAGAGAGAGAGAGAGAGAGAGAGGGAGAGAGAGAGAGAAAGATATATATATATATATATATATATAGAGAGAGAGAGAGAGAGAAAGAGAGAGAGAGAGAGAGAGAGAGAGAGTGAAAGGTTGGGCAACTGCCTGCGACATACCGCATGAGGAATGCGGATGGGTCGGTTTACAAATACGAGGCTTCACTCATACAGTTCCCTATGAGCTAGAGCCAGTAAGGTTGATTGTTATACAACGTATTGAAAGATCAAAATCGCCCAGTGTTGGTTTTATAGGGGCTGCATAAGACCTAACCACTGGTAATACACATGGTGTGGGAAGGCACAGAGTAGCAAGATTATTCGGAGAGAGAGAGAGAGAGAGAGAGAGAGAGAGAGAGAGAGAGAGAGAGAGAGAGAGAGAGAGAGAGTAAAAAATTGCCTGCGACATACCACATGAGGTATGCGGAGTGTGTAAGTCTACAAATACGAGGCTTCACTCATACTATTCCCTATGAAATAGAGGCAGTAAGGTTGATTGTTATACAACGTATTTGAAGATCAAATCACCCAGTGGTTGTGTTAAAATCAGATCACCAGCAATATAGTTGGAATATGTAGGCACAGAGAAGCAAGATGGAAGAGAGAGAGAGAGAGAGAGAGAGAGAGAGAGAGAGAGAGAGAGAGAGAGAGAGAGAGAGAGAGAGAGAGAGCGAGAGAGAGCGAGAGAAAGACACTTCAAGTAGCAAAGTGGTAAATGTCTCCGCCTGTCACGCTAGAGCTCGAGGTTCGATTCCCCATCCGGGAAAATATATGTTTTTTTTTTCATTGTTAGCACCCAGGCAGCGACGGAATGATCGAGTGTCGGAATCGACGGATCCAATAGATGTCTTTGTTTAACGTTAATTTTATTTGCCAACTGAAATATCCAACCAAGTGGATAATTTTAAATACCTAGGGGCACTTATAACATCGGATGGAAGATGTACAACATAGATTAAGAGTAGACTAGGGCAGGCAAAAGCCGCATTTCAGAAAATGAAGAGTATCTTATGCAATAAGTCGCTATCAATGAATGTAAGAAAGAGCGTGCTAAAATGCTATATAGAACCAGTTTTGCTGTATGGCAGCGAATCTTGGAATGTAAATGAACAAATTAGGAAGAACTTAGAAGCAACAGAGATGTGGTTTTTAAGACGAATGTTGCGAATTCCTTGGACTGCCAGAGTAACTAACAACGATTGCCTGAAAGAGGCTAATGAAACTAGAACACTACATACAACAATAAGAAAGAGATAAACAGCTTTTTTGGTCATGTGATGAGAAGAGAGGCATTGGAGAACATCGTGACAACTGGAAAGATCGAGGGGAAGAGAGGCAGAGGCAGACCAAGAGAAATGATGCTGGATGGTTTGAGACGGTGGCATGGAGGAATATCATCAGCAGAGTTGATCCAGAACACCAAAGACCGAGATCTGTGGAGAGCCATGAACGCCTACGCAGCCAGCACGATATTTGATGATGAACTGAAATATCGCCACAAATTAACCACCCTCATACTGGCTCAAGCTAAAATTGACTAGTGAGTGGACGCTGTGACGCTTTCATTGTACAGGGAAAAAAGATCTAGAGACATTGCACATCCCTGTCTAACGCCTCTTTTAATAGGCTGATATAGACCTACATCGTTATCAATTCTGATGACAGTTTGTTGTTTCCAATATATTTTTTTTAAACATTTTTATTTACACATAAATGCCTGGTAACAGTAAGTGTACAGAAAAGAAAGTTAACACCTGGGGACACAATTATTTGGAGGGATCGTTATTTGTATTGGGGATACAAATTCTGGAAAATTATATTTGATATTTCAACAGCACTAAAGTACTGGGTGTTTGAAATCAAAAACAGGAAAGATAATATTAGAGGAAGATGCTATAATGAAGAGGTGGAATGAGTATATAAGAGAATTATATGAAGGAGAAAGGAAAGAATTAACAGAAGATAGTAACTTAGAAGGTCCACCTATTCTGAAAGAAGAAGTCGCTGACGCTATGAAACGTATGAAGAAAGGAAAAACAGCTGGGCCAGATGAAATCACAATAGAAGAATTAAAAGTATTGGGAGAATTTGGAGTAGATATATTAACCAAAATGTTGAATGATATTTACAGCAGTGGATATTTACCCAGTGATATGCTGAAATCTTTATTTATAGCTATACCAAAAAGACCAGGAGCAATTGATTGTGAAGATTTTCGTACAATTAACCTTATAAACCATATCACTAAGCTTCTACTCAGAATCATAATGAGAAGAACCAAAAATAAAATAAAAATGGAAATTAGTGAAGAACAGTATGGATTTGTGGAAGGAAAGGGCACAAACAATGCAATTTATACATTACGGACACTAATAGAAAGGTCAATAGAGAAACAGAGAGACATATATTTGTGCTTCATAGATTATACTAAGGCATTTGATAAAGTAAAACATGATGAACTGATTAAAATGTTGGAAGATATCAACACTGATGGAAAAGATTTAAGAATAATACAGAATATTTACTGGAACCAAGTAGCAGCAATTAAAATGGGAAATAAAGAGGGTAGTTACGAACAGATAAAGCTAGGAGTACGACAAGGGTGTGCCTTGTCACCAGATCTTTTCTCCCTTTATAGCGAAGTAATAATGAGAGGGATCAAAGAGATGCCAGGAATACTAGTTGGAGGTTATAATATAAATAATATACGCTATGCAGATGACACAGTACTGGTGGCGGATAATTCAACAGACCTACAACAATTATTAGACGTTGTAGTAACAGAGAGTGCAAGGAAAGGACTCTCCTTGAATATCAAGAAAACAGTAACAATGGTAATATCAAAGAAAATGGTGACACCAAAATGTGACATAGAAATAGAAGGGAAAATCCTTAACCAAGTTGAAAATTTTAGATACCTAGGGGTATTTATAACATCAGATGGAAGATGTACAACAGAGATTAGGAGCAGAATAGGGCAGGCAAAAGCCGCATTTCAGAAAATGAAGAGTATCTTATGCAATAAGTCACTATCACTGAATGTAAGAAAGAGAGTGATGAAATGCTATGTAGAACCAGTTTTGCTGTATGGCAGTGAATCTTGGAATGTAAATGAACAAATTAAGAAGAAATTAGAAGCAACAGAGATGTGGTTCCTGAGACGAATGTTTCGAATTCCTTGGACTGCCAGAGTAACTAACAACGATTGCCTGAAAGAGGCTAATGAAACTAGAACACTACATACAACAATAAGAAAGAGATAAACAGCTTTTTTGGTCATGTGATGAGAAGAGAGGCATTGGAGAACATCGTGACAACTGGAAAGATCGAGGGGAAGAGAGGCAGAGGCAGACCAAGAGAAATGATGCTGGATGGTTTGAGACGGTGGCATGGAGGAATATCATCAGCAGAGTTGATCCAGAACACCAAAGACCGAGATCTGTGGAGAGCCATGAACGCCTACGCCAGCCAGCACGACATTTGATGATGAACTGAAATATCGCCACAAATTAACCACCCTCATACTGGCTCAAGCTAAAATTGACTAGTGAGTGGACGCTGTGACGCTTTCATTGTACAGGGAAAAAAGATCTGGAGACATTGCACATCCCTGTCTAACGCCTCTTTTAATAGGCTGATATAGACCTACATCGTTATCAATTCTGATGACAGTTTGTTGTTTCCAATATATTTTTTTTAAACATTTTTATTTACACATAAATGCCTGGTAACAGTAAGTGTACAGAAAAGAAAGTTAACACCTGGGGACACAATTATTTGGAGGGATCGTTATTTGTATTGGGGATACAAATTCTGGAAAATTATATTTGATATTTCAACAGCACTAAAGTACTGGGTGTTTGAAATCAAAAACAGGAAAGATAATATTAGAGGAAGATGCTATAATGAAGAGGTGGAATGAGTATATAAGAGAATTATATGAAGGAGAAAGGAAAGAATTAACAGAAGATAGTAACTTAGAAGGTCCACCTATTCTGAAAGAAGAAGTCGCTGACGCTATGAAACGTATGAAGAAAGGAAAAACAGCTGGGCCAGATGAAATCACAATAGAAGAATTAAAAGTATTGGGAGAATTTGGAGTAGATATATTAACCAAAATGTTGAATGATATTTACAGCAGTGGATATTTACCCAGTGATATGCTGAAATCTTTATTTATAGCTATACCAAAAAGACCAGGAGCAATTGATTGTGAAGATTTTCGTACAATTAACCTTATAAACCATATCACTAAGCTTCTACTCAGAATCATAATGAGAAGAACCAAAAATAAAATAAAAATGGAAATTAGTGAAGAACAGTATGGATTTGTGGAAGGAAAGGGCACAAACAATGCAATTTATACATTACGGACACTAATAGAAAGGTCAATAGAGAAACAGAGAGACATATATTTGTGCTTCATAGATTATACTAAGGCATTTGATAAAGTAAAACATGATGAACTGATTAAAATGTTGGAAGATATCAACACTGATGGAAAAGATTTAAGAATAATACAGAATATTTACTGGAACCAAGTAGCAGCAATTAAAATGGGAAATAAAGAGGGTAGTTACGAACAGATAAAGCTAGGAGTACGACAAGGGTGTGCCTTGTCACCAGATCTTTTCTCCCTTTATAGCGAAGTAATAATGAGAGGGATCAAAGAGATGCCAGGAATACTAGTTGGAGGTTATAATATAAATAATATACGCTATGCAGATGACACAGTACTGGTGGCGGATAATTCAACAGACCTACAACAATTATTAGACGTTGTAGTAACAGAGAGTGCAAGGAAAGGACTCTCCTTGAATATCAAGAAAACAGTAACAATGGTAATATCAAAGAAAATGGTGACACCAAAATGTGACATAGAAATAGAAGGGAAAATCCTTAACCAAGTTGATAATTTTAGATACCTAGGGGTATTTATAACATCAGATGGAAGATGTACAACAGAGATTAGGAGCAGAATAGGGCAGGCAAAAGCCGCATTTCAGAAAATGAAGAGTATCTTATGCAATAAGTCACTATCACTGAATGTAAGAAAGAGAGTGATGAAATGCTATGTAGAACCAGTTTTGCTGTATGGCAGTGAATCTTGGAATGTAAATGAACAAATTAAGAAGAAATTAGAAGCAACAGAGATGTGGTTCCTGAGACGAATGTTTCGAATTCCTTGGACTGCCAGAGTAACTAACGACGACTGCCTGAAACAGGCTAACGAAACTAGAACATTATATACAACAATAAGACAGAGACAAACAGCTTTCCTCGGTCATGTGATGAGAAGAGAGGCATTGGAGAACATCATAACAACTGGAAAGATCGAGGGGAAGAGAGGCAGAGGTAGACCAAGAGAAGTGATGCTGGATGGATTGAGACGGTGGCATGGAGGAATATCAGCAGCAGAGTTGATCCAGAAAACCAAAGACCGAGATCTATGGAGAGCCATGAACGACTACGCCAGCCGGCATGGCACTTGATGATGAAGAAGACTAACGTACTGTAAAAATAAAACGGGATGCCAGAAGAATGGACAGAAGTAAGAAGAAGGGTGATTCATTAAAAATTACTGAGAATTCGGCAGAATTCTAATGCGAATATAATTTTTCTCTATTCACAATTCTAATGCGAATATAATTTTTCTCTACCCTATTCTTTAAGTGTTCAAACACCTAAGTTCAAAGCACTATTTTCTTCTGCCTTACATCTCCCAACGAAGCCTAGGCCATCAACCAACTCAGGCCAAGCCATGCAATGTAGACTTGTTTGTGCTTGTTTGGGTTTCCCAGCTCAAGTGTTCTCCGGGCTGAGGGTTCTAAGCCTCACCCAAACCCTCTTTAGTCACCTCTAACAACACACTCGATAGTTTACACTGTTATAATTCTTTGCATCCCTAAAGGGCTCCAGTAACTCAATCACTGCTCCGGGCATCTAAGATTCCAACATCCTTTTTGAAATACCCCCATATAAAATGCAGTAAACCAATTGGAGAATATGACATGTGCCATAGTTTGAAAACTATCATCCAATATGACATGTGCCATAGTTGAAGTATGAATAGAGTGATACTTTATACATAGTTAAAGTATGAATAAATGGATACTTTATACATAGTTGTACTGTGACATTACGTTAGTCCTTTCTGGCTGTTAAAATATCAAGAATAATTGTTTGTGTCCTTTCATCCGTTTCATTTCCGTTAGTCCTTTCACTTTTATCACAAGAGGCGGCATCAGACATAAAATGGAGTGTCCTTGAGGAATATATAAGCGACCACATACTCTGCTCTGTACTGATACCTAAGTCCAGTACAGTCAGGGCTCAAGAGAAAAGACTAACTAACTAACTCACTTTAAACAACACAATTATAAATATAAAAAGTTTGCATATAACCCCACAAACCCAAAGAGATAAAGGATACTAAGTTCCTCTTTCTCAATGTGATCCTGCCCGTTATAATTAATGTAGCTGTTACTGGCCCATTGGCTTGAGACCATAAATGTGTATGGGTTATGCTGAACATGTTCTCTTGTGACAGACATGACATTGCACATCAAAGTTGCCTTCTATCATGAGATTGACATTTGACTTTCACCCAATTTATTGCTGAACAATTTAAACAAACAATTGTCCTGCAAGGAAACGAGCCTCGAGCTCCCGCCCATCAGGCGGAGACACTAACAACTATGCTACTGACGACACAATTTTGAATCAACATCATCATCATGATCTTCCACTTCTGCCGTTAAGCGTCGGGGGGGGGGGGGGGGGGAGGAATAATTTGCGTTCCAGCGCCCGGTGGGCGGCACTGGATAGTGTCATTCCGTTTGGTTGTACAATGTCTTTGATGTCGTCAATCCATTTTCTTCTTGGACGTCCTCGTGGTCTCGTCGCAGATGATCTTTGATATAAGGCCAGTGATGGTAGTTGCTGGTGTTGCATTCTAACGACATGGCCAAACCACTTTATCTTCTGTCTTTCAATAAATGTGGCACAAAGTGTTGATCCCACAGTCTGTCTGATAATATCATTTCTTACTCGGTCTCGGATTGTTAAGTTGGCAGCTCTCCTCAGGCATCTCATTTCGCAGGTGTTTATTTTGCAAAGGTGTAATTTGGATAAAGTCCAGGTTTGAGATTGGTAGCATAGGGTTGGTGTGAATATGCTGTTTATTATCTGTCGTTTTGCAAACATGGGTGTTTGGATGTTTCAGTAAGGGTGATAGTTGATATGTAAGTGTACTAACTAGTTTTTTGACATCTGATTTCAATTTCTCTGTCCAATCTGCCATCTTCTGTGATCATACTTCCAAGGTATTTGAATTCTTTAACTTGTTTCAGAGTTGTGTTATTTATCTGTATACTTTGAATTAACGAAAATGTATAATATAGCCACAAGCTTGCCCCGATGACGTCACGTACGTTAAGTCATGTGACTTGGCAAATCACGTGACCAGCCGGGACATTTCAACTATGTATAAAGGGATACTTTATACATAGCTGAAGTATGAATAGTCACTTTGTATTTAAAATTGAGTAAACAAATTTAGGATCGGGTTCAAGATGGCGGTGTAAACCGCGTCGCTCGATTCAGAGATTAATTATGTGTTATGTGCGTGTTTCCTAACATCAATCTGTTAAAATAAGGATGAACCTACGACAGGTCCAGCAAACCGGTAGGGAATTTATTTGTTCATGTACTATTGCTCGAGAATTATGGAGGAAATTGAAAGAAAAAGGCAATTCTGTCTAAGTTCACACCGGAAACAACACACCCAAGCCGAACAACAACAAGCGACTAACACCAACTGCTAAGCTTCGAAATACTTCAAATAGAAAGGAGATTTTCTCGACTTGGAATGTTACTGGTCTAGGATATAAGGAACCAGTTGTCGTAGAGTTTATGAAAAAATCAAATATTCAATTATTAGGACTCGTAGACACTAGAAAAAGGGGCAGAACACGAAACGAACACATGAAGGTTACGTTCTTATATGGAGTGGCGTCGACCAGCGAGCTACAGCTAAACATGGAGTGGGTTTTTTGTTACATCCAGACAAAGCGAAAGCCATTATCAACACTAAATTTATTTTGAATAACGAAGACACAAACAATAGATTGCACGATGTATTGCCTGGCATATTTCGTTGCATCTCGTCAGGTACATACTGCAGAAATCACACAACGTAAAGTGAATTAACTAGATAAATCCTCCAAACTGAAATATACACATGTTCGCACAGTAATGTCGTAATGTCGATTGTCGTAGTAGGCAGAACTGTGTGTGCGCTTGAGGTTGGCCAGCTTAGACTGGATTTCTTCTATCTGGTTTTTTGTCAGTCGTCTCAGGTTTTTTCTTGTTGGACATATTCTGTCCGCCCTGAGAGATCTGAAGTACCGGTGAGGGAATATTCCCGTCTTTAGGCATTCCTCGAGAAATCTCAATCGACACTTCGGTACCGATATTTTACACTTCAGATTGAGTAATCCATCTAATCGCACAGTTGGTAATAGGAGACAACGTTTCAGAAATTCAAAACAATGTTTTCCCGTAATGTCAAGGAGAAAGATGAACTAATTGTGATGGGTGATTTTAACGGACGAATAGGCACACGAAAAACACCGTGGGATGCTTGCATGGGGCCATTCATTCAGCGACAAAGAGACTGATTGTAACAGCAATGGTCAACATCTACGCAACATATGCTCCGAACATGGACTATTAATAACCATTAATAAAAAATACGTTTTTTTCAACACCTTTGTAGCCGCACCAAAACCTGGTATAAATGGAATGATATAGACCAGAGGTTCCCAAACTTGTGGCCCGCCAGATGTTAGTAAGTGGCACGCGAGGCCTCGTTATTTAAAATAATATATTTAATAATATCAAAAAATGCACTCGGAGCTTCCCGTCCGCGTGCGATAATTTACTCTGCTCGTGGTTGTTATATTCAGATATTATCGAATGCGCCTGTTCAGTTCGCAACCTTCAGCTGATCATACGATTTCATTCTGGCGACTATTGTCTGTCGGACAATTTGAACACTTGTGTTCATTCGCTCAGAGATACATTTGTCGTTTTGGTTCGACTTACACATGCGAGAAGTCATTTTCCGCAATGGCTGTTATAAAAAACAAGCTACGTTCCAGACTCACCGACAGTAACCTAGCTGCGTTTATGACTTTGGGCACAACAGATTTGTACCCAGAAATTGATAAACTGACATCTTAACTTAAGTAACTGATTATGAAGAACGGTTACAAATTTTAATTAATTATATTAAAAGCGATTTTCGAAACTCATTTATTGTTAAATTAACTTTTGATTTTAAACCAAAACATGACCAAAGAGTAGTACTGACACTGACTGTATTTAAAGTTTTAGAATTTTGTTGACGAAAGTTAAGAAAGGTAAGAATGATATTGCACGAATTTTATAATTTTATAAAGTTGTGGCCCGCTTACCTACCGAAAATAGTAGAAATGGCCCTCAGCTTGAAAAGCTTGGGAACCACTGATCTATATCTATAAAATAGAATGTCTGTCTGTCTGTATCTCTGTATATATGTTATCTATGCCTTCGTGAACGGTCTATCCGATTGAGATGAAATTTTCTACACGTGTTCTTATCATTCCCGTGCAACCAACTGTCATAGTTTGTTAGTTTACAAACAGCTATTTAGTAATAAAATTAAATTTCGTTAATACATTATAATTTATATATAGCGAAGGGACTTAATTTAAGAAAAGTTATTTCAAGGGGCACACATTTTAATATCATTGCTATGTAATTACAATTAAAATAATTGTTGCATATTTCTCAAATATGTGGACCTTTTCTCTACAGTTATCTACAGGCATATGCATTATAATATCTTCTTCTTCAGCGTTCCGAGCCATTGAGGTTCTTTGCTGCAGATACAATCCGTCTCCATTCGTCTCTCTGGTAGACCTTCTCTTGCCAGTCGCTGATTCCAAGTGCTTGTAGGTCTGTATATATATTATCTCTCCACCGTATTCTTGGTCTACCTCGGGGTCTACGGTCATTTATTTCCTGAGTGTAAGAGAGTTTTGTTTTCCTATTATTTTCCATTCTTTCTATATGCCCCAGCCATTGTAGTCTATTAGCCTTCATGATACCAGTGATTAGTGGGGACTTAAACAGATCATAAATGTCTTTGTTACTTCTTCTTTTCCACTCTCTACTTTGTGTATTCCTATTAGGTCCAAAGATGCGTCTTTATAATATATAATGATAAAATCTTTAAGGCATTTTCAAAGTTTTCATAAAAATAATGCATCTATTTAAATAGTGAATTTTTTTTTTCTAACTCATCTTTTTATGTTTAAAGAAGTTATCTACAGTCATGTAGGTGATTAAAAACAGTTTCCATTAAACATAATGGATCTAGTTTAGATACGTTAGAATTTTATTTCTGTACTAATCTGGGAGAGAAACTTTTGAATTAACCGCAGGATTTGATTTTTCCGTTCGCTTGGCCGGTAGAAGGTCAGTACATAATTCGCACTTGCATAATATGTGTATATGCTTTATTTTGTTTTTGTTTAAAAAAACTTACAAACACAATTCGCACTTGCATGAAATGTGTATATGCTTTATTTTGTTTCTGTTTAAAAAAAAAGGTTGGCCGCGTGTGCGGTCAACATCGGGTTTTTCATTCAATGTTGAGGGTGGGAAAGAGAACACATGGTGTGTGGAAGGACATTTTTTTTCCATACTTTATGCATACTACTAGCCATACTATGTAAATATGTCATTTGATGTTTGAACGCCCTGTTAAACAGACCTACACAAATACCATACACGCAGCACGCCTGTTAAAATACTAAAAGGACATTGTTTTTGCATACAATTAACGTTTTTAGTGCAACAATAGTTGGCCGCGTGTGCGGTGTGAAAGAGAACACATGGTGTGTGGAAGGACATTCTTAAGTAAGGTTTTTTTTTGTTATATGAATTTAATGAGATTCTCCCCGCCAGGAGCTGGGCGAAGCCGGGCCGGGTCAGACAGACAGACAGACAGACAGACAGACAGACAGAGACAGTCGGGAACGGGAGCTTATATGACTACTTATATGAATTAAATTAGATGCTCCCCACCAGGGGCTGGGCGAAGCCGGGTCGGGTCAGTCAGATAGACAGACAGACAGACAGAGAGACAGACAGACAGACAGACAGATAGATAGATAGATAGATCCCCGCCAGGGACTGGGCGAAGCCGGGCCGGGTCAGCTAGTGCTATATAAAACCTGAAAAGTATAGAACATATATAACTGTGGACATAATGGTCTATACAGAATGTGCTATATTAAACGTGATTGCTGTTGTTGTAGAACCCCGGTGATTCAAGTTGTCCACTCCTGTTCGCATTGAGGAACTTGGCACAGGTTACATCGCGGCGAAGAAGCAGCACACTCACCTCCAGCAAGATGATCAGCTCTCCAAGCGGTGAGAGCAAGATTGGAGTGATGATTAATTACCATCGTCGTAGGGAATTGCTACAACTCTCTTGTGGGCTTGTAGCGGGTAGTCCTCGGCAGGCTTTTTCACAGCGGAGACCTTGGTCGATCCTATCTTCGTTAGCCAAATTAGTGTCTGAGTATGTTGCCCCACATGGAGATGAAGAGAGGTCTTAGTCCGCTTAAGCCATGACCCTAGCACATTATTGCTTCTGCATCCAGTAGTATTATCGTCACTATCATCATGTGCCATATCGATATGCGGGGGTGGTCATGGTTCTCACACGGTCATCAGTCTTGGATCAGTTCTGAGTTCTTGTTCCGATTATGTCACGTGGCCAAGCTACCCAGTATTTAGTTCTTTGTCTTCCCTTTGCTCTTTTCCCCTAAAGTTTGGCAGTCGTCAGTAGTTTTAAAATTTATTTCTGCACATAAAATGTCCAAGAATATCGTCACTGTTCTCGTATCCAGTATAGAAATAGCTTAAAAACCGCGGATATATTCGACTCTAGTCTTATTAGCGCATGTTCTATAAGTAACCAGTCAAACATAGAAACCGTTGAAGGTATGAAAATATTGACCTCGCTATGATATGCACATTATGTACAAGTTTAAACAAATGAATTCACAAGTATATTAATCTGTTTACACACAACACTTAAAAAGGGACCCTGTTCCACAGCTGGAGGATTATTGGGTATATGGCTATAACCTCATATTTTTATACGCCAGTCGACTCTCGAAGGGTGATGTGAAAATCACACAGGCCGCCTGTACTTCCTAGAACATTGTATAGTACCCATTTTAAGCTGGGCCATCATGGAGCACCGGTATTTTAACGATACTCTCTCTCTCTCTCTCTCTCTCTCTCTCTCTCTCTCTCTCTCTCTCTCTCTCTCTCTCTCTCTCTCCCCCCCCTCGATTAGAACTCTAACACACAGCAGTCATGAGTGCAGAGAAGCGGCTAGCCACTGCGCTACCGTGGCTTCCGAGAACAGCAAATGCACGTTTATAATTAGAACAATAGAAAGATCATACCGTTTGAGTTAATGCCTTTGGAGCATGAAATGTTTTTTAAAAAAAACCATAATAGAAACCTGAAAGGTGTGTGAAGTATTAGAACCATCATATTTTTTAGACCTGAGTGTATGGAGGAACAGGTTGGCAGAATTTCCCTCCCATAGCAAATGACGAGTGCAGGCATACGGCTCTCACCAGATCGCACGCATCTTCAGCATAAATTCATAACAATCACGTCAACACATAAATTGTTAGGCATTCTCATATTCTAGGCAACAACATCACGAGACATGATTGACTGTCTCCTTTCCTTGCCAGACAATTTTACAAATTATTCGGTATCCATTTTATGACAGAGTCGAACCCAAATCCACACGGAACGGTAAATACAATTCTGCTACTGGTGGTGATTACACCTAGACCACTGTCTTGGTTGCTACTGGTGGTGATTACACCTAGACCACTGTCTTGGTTGACGCTCGTGGCTAGCACATGCGTTAGTGTGTGGCTAGCACTTTTGCTCAAATTATGAAAAAGGGTTCTTTACTTTTATTTTGTTTTTATTTTATGGTCCTTTAAAGATGTAAGACAGTAGAAGAAGAAGAAGAAAAAGAAGTAGTAGTAGTAGTAGTAGTAGCAGCAGCAGCAGCAGCAGCAGCAGCAGCAGCAGCAGCAGCAGCAGCAGCAGCAGCAGCAGCAGCAGCAGCAGCAGCAGCAGCAGTAGTAGTAGTAGTAGTAGTAGTAGTAGTAGTAGTATAAGCTGTGACTCACCCCCATCGATCGAGGAGCGTTAAAGCGGATTTTCCTTCCCTAAAGAGCACAAGTACAGGGATAAGTTAAAAGCTGGCTGTGCTACATGCGAGAAATGCGTTTACATTACTTGTGTTAAGGAGTGCGAAATGCAAAGCAACGTGAGTCCGCAAATAAGCGTATAGGTGGGTGCAGGCAGATTAAGGGTTACTGGTTTACATAGTAGACAGATGAGACGCAGTGGGTTGCAGGGTGGAAAGTTAAGGCTCGTTTGTTTGCATGGTGGAAAGATAAGACATCCAAGCCAAGGAAACAAGATAAAATATCTATGTGAGTCAGCATGCGTTGTTGACAGCAAATCCGAACAGTGTGCAGTAAGCAGCTTAGCTTGATGTTCCCCCTAGAGAATGAACTTTGATTAAACCGTTAGTATACAACATGCCACTCAATTTTGATCCAAAATACAAGATGGCGTGACAAAAAGTAAGTGTTTTAATGTCTTTTAAACATATTATTTTAGATAGCTTTCTTCAATATCTTAGTCACTGTCCGCATATTTCGATGTATACATGTGAACTGAACTGTTTTAGTTGTGGTTGTGCTGTGGTTAATGCTTTTACCCATAAGCATTGCCGTTTGGTGCTCACTCTTATGTGGTGGCGAGTTTGCATTTCCCCTGCCAGCACGCCCCTGGGATTGCTACAGCCTAGCATTATAGGCACCACTGCAATTTCAGAACTAGGCGATCATTTTTCTGGAATGGAAAGGTGACGAAGGAGAAACTGGTATGCTCATTTCATGCCTAATTAGAGTATATAGACGTGTTATATTTGTTAGGGAGACCAAGTTTTAATTGATTGTATCTATTATGTGATTACCGTTGTATGTACTTAACTATAGGAGCCTATGCGTTTGTCTAAATACTGCAGTGACAATAGTCTTTTGAGTACCCTCCAAGAACTAACATATGAAACATGGGTTCTGATTATATTGTTTTAAAAAAAAGGCCACTGTATGCTGCTGCAGCTTCTTCTTCTTTATTTTCATATCTTCTTCATATTCATATTTGTTTTCTTATCTTCATCTTAATTTCATAATCTTATCTTCTTCATCTCCTCCTCCTCTTTTCTGCTGCTGATGCTCCCTCTCCTTTCCCATGCTCTTGTTTTGTCTCGTCTTTTCTTTCTTCTCCTTCCCCTCAATCCTTATACTTCCACTTTCTTCTTCCTCCCATTTCTTCGATGTTCCGATCTTGTATAATTTCAGTATCTTTTTATAAACCATATCTTAAACCATTACGACTACTGTATGAACAGAAACATCGTGATGGTAGATAAGTTAATTTCACCACAGAAGAGACCGTGAGGGTGTCAATTGTTAGGTCAACACATACATTAGGTCGTGTCATAATGAGATGAGACAGCCAGCTTTGTTCTTCGCTGTCCTTTTTGAGCAGACTGTTCTCCGACATTTGGGAAATTATCCGGCATGCGTTTTGCGAGGCCCTGCTGATCCCGGGGCAGTAATAAACAAGAATAAAAAGTAAAGTCAAGGTGTCTGTTAAACACACGGAGACATATTTCATGGATGATGTTGTTAACAGTACACCGGTAGCCTCTACTACCCAGGACATTTCCTGGTTCCAGTTTTAGGCTGGATCAACCAGGGAGTCCAGGTCAATTAAAAAATAACCGCCCCAATTAGGATTTGAACATATGACTACCATGTCAGCAGACAAGCCACTATATTAGGTCACGACAAATGAGGTGCAGTGGCCATTTCCTTTTCTCGTCTCTTTCTCTTCCCAAATTATTTCCAGAAAGTTCTGAAAATTGTCCGATAGTCATTGTTATGAGGCTGGGTCGACCCCCATAGCAGTACTAGGTGGAACATAAATAATGCTTTATCTGCTGGGAATTGAACCCGAATCTCTATCTTGGAAGGCAAGTGCCCAAACTACTGTTCCACCTTGGCTCCCACTTGATCTGTATAGGTAGTTAAATAAAATCCTGCAAACGCATCTTATTAATCACCAAATCAATTTGAAGGCCCTCTAAATAATCCCTCTAATCATTTATCTACCACAACGTGTGGTTATAGCTGACCAATTCTCTTTCTCGCCGTTTTCCCTTCCAAGACAATTTTTTGAATATTATTTTGTACCCATCTTATCAGACTGGGTCTCACCTACAGCTGTACTTGACGGAAAAGGTCAGCTATTGCTAGGGATTGAACTGGTACCACTACTGTGGGATTTAAACGTACCCCCTCCACGGCTCCAAAAAAAAAAATAAAAAAAAAAAATTACATTATTTTACCCCAAACCGACATTACATTATTTTCAAAAATGGATTTGTAAATTACTTCCACAAGTTATCGTATGCCCGACAATTTTAATTGTAATCGAATTACTACGTTTAAACGAGGAAAATAATAAAACAATATTGCTGCTAAAACAGTCTTATTTGAGTTATTTAAAATATCTCACAATTATTGGCGTGAACAGATAATTCTGCCTAGTTGAAAGTGTCACTAGTGGCGTCTTATTAAATAAATGATTGACTTCCTACCTACCTACCTACCTACCTACCTACCTACCTACCTACCTACCTACCTACCGAGCTGATCACCTACATAAGTGTGTGTCTGTACATATATTCCCATAAGGACAATATCATTTGGTTCACATACGTCAATCAGCGTATGGGTTAGTTAATTGAAGATCTAAAACAATCTTAAGGCCAGATTATCGCCCGGACTGTGCTGAGATTGTGTTTGTGTAGAGTACTCTTAACAGAATCAATTCATCTGATTCTTTGTCGTTGTAGGTGAACTGTCTCTTCAGATTAGCCATTTAGTATAAGTAGTTTTTACCAATAAACAAATACCAACTTCACTCACGGAATAGGTTTTGGGTAAACTAGCAGTTTACATGCCAATTTTGAAGAGCAAGGTTATAAGTTATAAGACGGAATACAGCGATAGTTGGCCCGATCGTTGCCCAATCTACTTGCCCAGGTCGATAGTAAGAGAAAAGGGTCATTTTCTACGCTTGATGCGAATTAGGTATATGGTGCTAGAAACGTATTTTATAGCCCTCGATAAGTGATGTGATAAATATCACTTCGACCAAGACATCCAGCATCCATGTTAGGATGGGTCCACTTGAGAATCCAAGTCTCTTAAACAATTCGTCTCGATGGAGATTCGAACCCATGGCTATAGGGGCAGGCAGACAAGCATGCTAGCCACCGAGCTACATATGCTTCACAGTTCGGTCAGCTGTGGCCGAATCCAAATGATTCCGATCAGTATGGTTCTCGTTTCTATTATTCTCGCCTTTTCTTAAAGTTCATGTCGTATAACGTTGATCGTCGGACATGTCTACATTCTTCTGTCTCGTGTACTGCCAGCCATTTTCATCACATATGTTTATCCACGCCATTATGTCAAGCTGTCTAGCATCTTCTCTTTAGGCCATCGATTGTCACTGTGCCATCAACGCTCATCAAGTGACTATATATTTCAGTTTCTCTCCAACGCTCATCATGTGACGATGTACAGGGTTTAATTTTAATGACTGTGCAGTGTTTGAAAATATTGCCGGTCCAAGTTTTGTATTTATCTATTGTGTTGCATGAACTTTACAGAGGGTGAATACAAAACTTAGACCGGCAATATATTCAAACACTGCACAGTCATTACAAATACACCCTATACACCCTATATTTGGGTGTCCCTTCAACGCTCATCATGAAAATGCTTTTCAGTGTCCATCCAGAACTCATCATGTGACAATGTATTTGGGTGTCCCATCAACGCCCATCAAGTGACGATGTATTTCACTTTCCACTCAACGCTCATCATGTGACAATGTATTTGGGTGTCCCATCAAGGCTCATCATGTGACGATGCATTTTACTTTCCACCCAACGCTCATCACGTGACGATGTATTTCACTTTCCATCCATCGCTCATCATGTGACGATTTATTTCACTTTCCACCCAACGCTCATCATGTGACGATGTATTTCACTTTCCACCCAACGCTCATCATGTGACGATGTATTTCACTTTCCACCCAACGCTCATCATGTGACGATGTATTTCACTTTCCACCCAACGCTCATCATGTGACGATGTATTTCACTTTCCACCCAACGCTCATCACGTGACGATTTATTTCACTTTCCATCCATCGCTCATCATGTGACGATTTATTTCACTTTCCACCCAACGCTCATCATGTGACGATGTATTTCACTTTTCACCCAACGCTCACCATGTGATGATGTATTTCACTTTCCATCCATCGGTCATCATGTGACGATGTATTTCACTTTCCATCCATCGCTCATCATGTGACGATGTATTTCACTTTCCATTCAACGCTCATCATGTGACGATGTATATCAGTTTCCCTCCAACGCCCATGTTGTTACAATGCATTTCACTCTCTCTCCAACTCTCACGTTTTCACTATGTATCTCAGTCGCCCTTTGCCGCAATATGGCTTAGTCACGTAAAATAGGTACATCATAATATTAAGTTTCTCGAGAATGAACGATTGCGAGGAAGAGATCTGATCACCCCACCTTATTGTCTGTGGTCTAATATATGCGAACATTCAGTCTTTCACATCTGTATCACATAACTGGCATGTAGTTATCTGTACTGTAAAGACGTGGATCTAAACGTCAAACAGCTCATCACTATCACGTAGCAGATCCTTCGCAGAACGTCCCTTTCATCACGGCCTGAAGGATCATTTGCCAGTTCTAAAGCATCATGCCTTTTCAAGGTCATGTTCTCAATGTTCTGTGTCAATCTCCGTGCTGCCCGACCCCTTGTCTCTTCTTCAAGTATGTTTGCCTTCCATCACTGTTGTTTACAAACCAGGTAATGATTCGTTTATGGAAAATAACATGAGAAATATTATTTGGCACTGCTTGACACAATTACATTTCTTCTAGGAACCTAATTCAGCCCGTTAAAAGCCACAGGAAATGGTTTGTACATTCGTTGTTGTAAAATGAGAAATGCATGTCACTTCATAAGGCTTGTAGCCAGCTATGCATTAATGGTTGGACTGGCCAGGGACGTGTGAGCATAGATTCACATCCAGTCTGGCCTATCATGTTATAAGTAAGAAAGCAAGTACAGACGCCTTGAGGCGCATAGGGCATACGTTGCTAGATGTATATTCTTATAGACAAATCGGTCACTCGGCCATCAGTATCACACCGACTGCCTTTACTGTCGAAAACATTTTCTGATACCTATTTTAGGCTTGTTCTACTTTGGAAGTCAGGGTAATTTAAAAAAAAAAATTCGAATCTGCCCCGAAAGGAATCGAACCCATGACCAGATGGGCGTCTGGTCACTACACTAAGTGCTTCTATGATATCGCGGCTCCCTACATATTTCTTTAAAACATGCCACACAAAAGTATTAACAGTGTTTATTCTTAGTGCCTCATTATTCTTTGTTGTATTATTTATTATGACTGTATTTCCGTTTATCTTGGGGAACATAATTGATAACTTAACGGCACTAGTGCAAACAATCGATTTACTAGTATCGAAAGAAAACACAACAAAAAAGTAATCAATTATATTGTCAATCTGCAGAAAACAAATAAAGTCATTCCATGTCCAGGTGCAATACATCAAGCCAAGCGTTTCTGCTGCAGTGTTATCACAATAAATGATGTTACACATTCACACGTGCGAGCCCAAACAATATATACAACATATTTCAGGTAAAAATATCTCCGCAACTTCTGTTGGAGTACCTGCATGACGACAATCATGTTGCTATTTCTGGAGTAGCGGCCCAGTCTTTCAAGAAAACGGTTGTTGATATCCTGAAGATTGCGCGGGGGAATGCCCAACACAAGATGGGGGGAAGTGAAATGAAATAAATTACACAAGTATACATTGGTGACCTAAAGTAATGCATATTTAAGTGAATACTGTATTTGCATGTATGTGATTGTTTATGTTGATCATGCTTGTTTAGAAGTGATTACTTGTGGTGCTAACAAGCGTTGGACACAGTTAATATTCACTAGAACAATCACGGATATGCAAATTGAAGAGGTTACAGATAACTACGATAATGTGTTGGCCAATACGGAATTTATATATAGTTACGTGTGAGCGCGCGCACACACACACACACATACACCCACACACACACATATATATATATATATATATATATATATATATATATATATATATATATATATAATATATATACGCACACGTGCGTGCGCGCACACACACACACACACACATATATATATATATATATATATATATATATATATATATATATATATATATAAGGGTAAAGTTGGTTTAAATGCTAAGATAAATGGTCATGAAATGCACACTACACAATAAATACGAATGCTAACTCTAATGCGAAATCAGTCCTGCTGTATGGATCAGAAACATGCAGAAGGACTAAAATAATTACTAATAAACATTCATTAGCTGTGCCTACGGAAAAAAGGACTAATATAATATGACAGAATCATTCATTTGGGGCAAATGGAGAGAACTAAAACAATCCAGAATGCGTTAAGATGTGAGGCAAAGTCGCTGGAGTTGTATAGGCAGGGCACTGAGAAAACCTGTTAATAATACAGCTGAAATGTCCGTACACTCACAGAGCAAAAGAAATTGAGTGAGATCTGAAAAACAAACAAAAATGAACAATAGAATTAAAGGCAGTGGGGAATACCATTAGGACGTGGAAAGAGCTACAGGAGGCAGCAAAGAACAGGAGGGGTTGGTGTGAGTTGGTTCAGGACCTATACTCCACTGAGAGATAAACGTTAGTTCCATATCCTTTGTAGGATGTCGCAGTCAACCCTATATGTTTTGGCTGTTTGTGATTTCTTGGCAAGTTTACACGCAGCAGCTTGCCATTGCTTTCTCAACGACCAGCGCTCATACCATTGTATGGAAACCAACGTAAAGGCGGCCTGCTTCCAAATAGCCCAAAGTTGTTTCGAATGCGGTATGCGGGATTACGAACTGCATCCATAACTCCTAAGCCACAGAGCCGGCTGAAGATAAAAGGCGGAAGAAAAGGGAAAAATTACAAATACGAGTGTAATGATAGCATCAGCCAAAAATAGTAATAAATATGTTTTTTAACATATAAAACAATGCCATGAGAGTTTTACAAATGTTTCATCACGATGGGTCAATTTTATCTTGACACATATGTTAGTTACTTTGTTTCATCAAACATGTGTGAAACATTGTTTCTGACGTAGTCAACGACAGCTCTTTAAACTAAACATCTTATCTACTATAGGTCATCAGGCTTTGACGAATTCAGGAAAATGAAGCACTTTACTGATTATACAATACAGTTGGAGTTCCCAACCCCAAAAATCACCGCCCACATACTTTACATTAGTTATAACATTACGGATTAGTACAATATAATTAAGGTGAAATTACAGTTAAATGGACGGAACTTGCAGACGTGTTCACTATTTTGGAATATTGTTATTTTTAGTTGGTTTCTTTCAGAAATATGTGTGTAAGTGTGTATACATACGTGCATATTAAAAATAATGTGAAAATCCGGAATCAAAATATCCCACTTACTTATAGGCAATTATGAAGTATTTTTTTATTATAATGCCGTCTGTCTGCTATTTGTGTTTGTAGTACATCCATTTATAGACACAGAAAACGTCAGACAACAGTAACTAGGCGAAGTGTCGTCAATTTTCACATATTTATAGACTAAACTCAGTGAGGAATTATAGCTAAACAACTGTCATCTTCAGTTACTTAAATCCATCCATCCATCATGTGCCACGGCGACAAGCGTTTGCCATCTCACTCGATCACCAGACTCGTGGATCAGCTCCGTGTTTCTGTCTCGACCATGCCACGTGGCCAAGCCAACCGGGTATTTATTCTCGGTCTTCCCCTTGGCTCTTCCCTTCGATCTTGCCAATTGTCACCAAGTTCTCCAATTCATTTCTTCTCATAACATGCCCAGACAATTTTGACTGTCTACGTCTAATGTCTCTAATCAGTTTACGATCTTCGTTTGTGTCTTGAAAGACTTATTCATTGGTTTTTCTTCTAATTTTCCATCTGCACTCATTGTTCTAACATTCCAAGTTCCTACTTTCAATTATATTAATCGTTTGCACCTAGTAGCCTGCTGACGGTCTGGAGTCACCTGGTGCACACGAATATCCCTACCGGGCGAGACTGATCTTATGGAGCACCCATTCCGTTTCTCTGATTATCGATGGGACCGCACAACATAATTTTCTTGCCATCTGTAAAGAAGGTAGTTTACCATTGCTTTCCTTCTTAGCAGTGACCATATTGGTCAATGAACGTATCCACCGTCTCCTAAAAAAAAAAGAGATCCTCTGCCTACCGCCGTGAAGCTGGAGATCATAACCTACAACTATTTGTCGGCTGCTCTGCAGCTTCATCCACCATCTGTACCCACGGCTTCACGTAACCCTCATTGGGAGGCTAAACGGGTACTCCACCTTGCCCAAGGGTGTCCCGTAGACTAGCGGATACCCCTACCCCGACACCCAAATAACTATCCATTTTTAAAAGAAAAACTGTAACTGACCAATAATAACAACAGTAATATCAGACGGAGTAAATTAGTTAGCACTAAATGTGATTCTTGCCAATATGAATTATTTGTTGCTACATTTCTTGTTTGTTTAGTTATCATCAAGTACCATGCCGATGTTGCTTATGCCATGTTGTCAAACGATCTAGATGTTTATCTCTCTGCATTCCCCTTGCTCTTCTCCCAGCACGTTTGCCAGTTGTCACTAAGTTTTCCAGTTTATTTCTCTTCATAGTGTGCCCAAATAATTCCTAACTGTCTGCGTCCAATTTCTTGAATCAATTCAAGGTTTTCAGTTGTTTCTTTAAGGCACATATTTAACCCTGTCTGTTTACTACTCAGAAATAGCAAGCGGAAACGCCGCCTTTTGTTGATCGCTAAAGGCTAAAGGCAATACTTTGGGCATGGTGAATCATTCATTTTTCGTCACTATGTTAATGGAACCCCAAAGGGGAAATAAAGAACAGTAGCACTTGAAATCTGTGCATGTCACGAAAGGCCACTATAAAGGGTTGGTCTGGGACTGGCTATCTCTCATCGCAAAAAATAGCCAACACCCAACCAACAGTGAACTTTTAAAAAAAAAAAGGTGTGGCGTGCGAGGTGGTTGTAAGCCTGTACTCAACTAGGATTCTCAAAGGCAAAAAAAAAAAAAAAAAGTAGAAGATGACATCATTGTTTTAGACCGTAAAAGTATTTACAATCTATGAACATTGAATGATCATTAAAATCACAACATGAAGCTTGCATGTAAGGCTACTATGGAGGGCGGACGAGCCATGGACCAGACTGATATACTGAATGCTCTACGACTCTACGAGAAGTAAGTCGTCTGCGAGGACATCAAGTTAAAAGAGGTGTGGCCAAACAAGAATACCATGTAGGAAGCCAAAGAAGATTAATAAATCAACACAGAACTAGTATTGTGAGCCACTACACGCTGCAGGATGTACTGAGGAGAGGATCCGAGCTATTACGGACTGAATGTTTCGATGTACAATGAGGATGATCTGTCGATTAACTAACTAGCTATAATATTGACTCTTCTTATATCTACAAATTAGGAATCCGAGATAGCGTAGTGCCGACCCGATGGTCATGGGTTCGACCCGCAGATGGGCGGACTCGGAATTTTTAAAACTGACCTGGGCTTTCAAGTCGACCCAGTCTAAAATGGTTACCAAGGATGTATTGGGCAGTAAAGGTCACCGGCGTGGTACTGACCATATTACCGAACTAGTGCCGATTGGGCAGTAAAGGTCACCGGCGTGGTACTGACCATATTACCGAACTAGTGCCGATTGGGCAGTAAAGGTCACCGGCGTGGTACTGACCATATTACCGAGCTAGTGCATACTTGTCATCTACAAATATGGGTCTAGCACTGTATGCCCGGGCTTGCAGCCTAAAATGGATATCAAGGATGTCAGGCAGTAAAGACGTCCGGTGGGATACAAACAACACCACACATGGACTGCCGATTGGTCTAAAAATATAAGTCTAGAGCCGTATGCTTGATTCACCTTAATGCCTATTAGGGTCTCTTGCTTATATCCAGAAATGCGTAAATTCATCAAATAAACGATCAAAAGCAAGTATACTAGTTAATAAACTGGCCCTGGGTGAGGACGTTTAGCCACTGTATTGGTCTCACAGTAAAACACAAATAATTAATAAATTGTCAATTTATTTCAGTGTCTTTTATTTATTTTTTTAAAATGTGTTTTAATGTTTAATTAATTTTCTTCTAGGTATACATTTAGGTAAATATGTTAATAGGGGAATAAGAAACAGCAACGAAACTATTCGAATGTAATTTTCGACTTTGATGTGAAATTGAGAATCTATGGAATCTAATACTTGACTTTACAATACGTAATAAGTTATGCTGTATGAAAGATAAAAGTAGTTTCACAACATATACCGTCGATATAGCTTCGGATACTACACATATACTAGGTAAGGGTATTCTGAATTAAGAAGACGGGTTGCCTTCCACGACACGTAACGCTAGCCAGAGTGCGAAGAAATAAAGGTCATATATTCCGGGCCTGTTGAAGCATTGAAATGATATGGTTTCAAATATGCATCTTTAGCTACATATGCTACACCCATTCATCTGAATGAACTGGACATTCAGTAATGTGTGTGCTATAACTGGATATTGAGTAGCATGTGTACTATAACTACATGACATTGAGTATCGTGTGTGCTACATATACTTGACAAAATCAGTACCATGATTACTATAACCACAAAACATTGAGTATCGTGTGTGCTCAAATAAACTGGACAAAAACATCATCTTGCGTGCTTAACTATAGGACCAGTGTATCATGTGTGCTATAAGTACTGGCCACTGAATATAATGTGTGCTATAACTTCTGGGCATTGAGTATCGTGTATGCTGCAACTACTGGACAAAGTGTTTCGTGTGTGCTTAACTACAGGATATTGAGTATCCTGTGTGCTGTAACAACTGGATAATGAATATCCCATGTGCTATAACTACTGAACATTGAGTATCATGTGTGCTATAACTACTGGACATTGAGTATCGTGTGTGCTGTAACTACTGGACAAAGAGCGTCGTACATGCTACAAATGAGTCAAATGGATATAAAGTATCATGAGTGCTACAACTGAAAAAAAAAAGAAAACAACAAACTAATGCAATTGCTACGACAACTGGACGTTGAATGTAATGTTTGCTCTAGTGTCCTTCATAGTATTCTTCTAGGGACCAAAGTTTCTAGTCATTATGTTTATTTCTTTCAACATTTCGTAAATCTCGCAGATTCCTCTAGTGGTATTCCATCTGGACTTGCAGGAGTTGCGTATTGAAGCTTGTTGCCTTCTTTCTTATTTCTCTTGTTAGGTGTATAAAGGCCGTCCTCTTCGTAAAATTTCGTATTCCATTCCCTTTTTGCTCTCTTCACTGTCTTATAAGCAGTAGCATATCATTTGCAATTCAGTTGTTCTTTTCCGTGCAATACCGTAGATTTTCTCAGTGTGATGCAAGTCTCCGAAATGCCGCCCTTTACATGTTTTTTCTTTCAAAATGCCCCCCCCCCCCTTTATGAATCCCCCTTACGGTGCCACCTGACGCGGCCGACTCTCTGTACCATAGCACGGCGCGGCCCTGTTTCCATGCTTTTATGTGGTACACTATCTTCGGCTGATGATATTAGGCTATCTCCAGTATGTGTGGATAATTCATTCTGTATCATCTCTTCTTGGACTGCCATAATTTTTCCGACCGCTTCCTAACTTATATTGTGTATTTTTCTTGGTATTGTGCTGACATCATAGCGGACTTGTTTTGTTTTTTTAAAAAACAATTTTCCGAGTTTAACTTTAGTATTGCCATTAGTAGCTCATAGTCGTGACCACAATCTGCTCTTGGCAAGGTTTTAGCCTCAGAAAGCAATGGCAAACTACTGAACGTAAATTTGCCAAGAGATCACAACATGTTGGTGTTCACTGCAACGTCCTGTAAGGGATATGTAACTAATTTAATTTAAGCTCGTTTTCCATCGACGTTGCATTATTCCGTAGTCTATTTGGTTTCTAGTATTTCCCTCTGATAATATTCTTATTCAGAATTCTGAGCCATTGAGGTTCTTTGCTGCAGATACAAGCCGTCCCCATTCGTCTCTCTGGTGGACCTTCTCTTGCCAGTCGCTGATTCCAAGTGCTTGTAGGTCTGTATTTATATCATCTCTTGGTCTACCTCGGGGTCTACGGTCATTTATTTCTTGAGTGTAAGCGAGTTTTGTTTCCCTATTATCTTCCATTCTATCTATATTCTCCAGCCATTGCAGTCTATTAGCCATCATGATACCAGTGATTAGCGGGGACTTAAGCAGATCATACATGTCTTTGTTGCTTCTTTTCCACTCTCCACTTTATGTATCCCTAATGGGCCCAAAGATGCGTCTTAAGACTTTGTTCTCAAAGGTTTGTAACAAGGCTTCGTCAAACTTCCCTGTGTTTCTCCTTTAGTTTTTCTCCTTTCCATATATATTTTTCACGCTTTTCTCCAATTGAAATACAACAATATTCACTTTTCGTTACTTTATTACTGAAAACACTTCAGTGACACATAAAAATACGCCGCGCTTAATACAAAGATTGTTGTGTGGCCAGCTTTCGCACTAAAGTCACGATATTCCAGATAATTATCGACAACAGTTTCAGATAAGTATTTATAGCAATCAGCAAATATTGATTCATGCATCCCAGCAATAAGCAGAGTGAACTGCGCTCAATGTCTGTCCAGAATGAGTATATCCGCGACCAAATGTCCCAGGTTTTCAAATCATTTTCAATTCTTCTCTGTGGTCTAATCATCCGAAGTGACGTCTTGCTTATTTTTCCCCGAGATCTGCTTACAAATGTCCTTGATTTAGCAAATGCATAGATTGTAGTTTCAGAAATAAGAATGGAACGGTGATGCAAATGTATTCAGCTTGTCGAAGTAAAATTCCGTTGTAAATCAATAGATTGGGATTACGCTCAAAATAGACTTGAATAGGATTCTTCCGAATGCGTCAGGGATGGCATATCTTGACGTTGATAAATACAATGTGACTCATTAGACGTCATCAGTACACTGATAAACTGTGATACAAGGCCCTGATATTTGGGCTAATTTGTAATCCATTAGGAAAACGTGCCGTGTTGACCTGTGCAAATATGAATTAGTTTTAAAATGTGCGATTTATTGACATTTGGCTGTTGCATTTCTTTCTGCTTCTTCATTTTAGGCTTGCAATGTTATTATTGTGTTATAATTGAACGTTGATAGCCTAATATTCTTTTGCATAATTTTTCAGAGCCATTTTCAATGCAGCATTATCATTTATCCTTCGTTTTCGTCTCCTCCTCTTCCTCATTCTTCTTCCCCGCCCTATCTACCCCACTGGGGCATAGGTTCTCGACCGACTCTGGGCAAGGAATCCTATCTTTTGTTATCTCCTACAGCTCCGTCCATGTTGTCATTCTCCTTGCATTGGTGAAATATAACCTACAAGAGAAATACGCTGGTTCTCAGTGCGCCAGTCCAGAGATCTCGTGATTTTGTAATCGTCTTTGTGAAATACAATGGTTTTTGTCATGGATTTCTCTGTTAAACTGCTTTTTTTAAGATTCCTTATTCTCATTCACTTTGCTTATGCAGCTGAGCCCCTGAAGATGTTATTGATCATGTGATCCGACTTGGCAACTTCAAATTTTCTTGTCATGCCTGAACGTGGTAGGATCATCGTTTAGATTTTTGTACTTGAATCATCTTTCTATAATATCCCCCCCTCTCTCTCTCTCTCTCTCTCTCTCTCTCTCTCTCTCTCTCTCTCTCTCTCTCTCTCTCTCTCTCTCTCTCTCTCTCTCTCTCTCTCTCTCTCTCTCTCTGTTTCCCATTGCATTGTTGTATTAACCGAAGCACTGAATCATGGTGATTTGAATAATGTTTTATAGGCAATCTGGATTTCATTTTTCTGTTTAATGCGTTTCCGTTCCGTTAATTTATTTATTACTGGAGCATCACCAAACTAAAAGATTGTGTCCGTTTTGTATTGTTGTCTTTGTGTTTTACTATAATTGTATTGATCGCGAACGGCAGTTAATATTGATATTTCTTCTGGTATATGGAAGTGTGTTAGTTATAACTAAATAATATCCTATCCATTGCCAGCGTCTTATCTTCGCCTCTTGGATCATTGGTATTTATTCCTCTAGTTCTTTCATAAGCTCAACATTGGTGACTTAGCCACACCATTGCAGTCCTTCCATCTTGCCCAGACACCAATTAATGAATGTTTGAAGTTTAGTGGTAATCGTTTTAGTCCTTCTCCATGTCTCTGATCAACGCAGTCAATCAATCAATCAGGTGCCATCTCCACAATGAATGTTGGCTGCATTGGATATCCTACACTGCCTGTCTCTCTGACTGTACATTCTGTCAGATCGTCCATCTCTTGATGGTGTTTTCCCACTTGTATCGTTGTCTACCTCTTGCTCGCTTGCCTTAAACCTTGCCCTTCATTATGGTTTTTGTAAGAATGTTGTGTCTTTTAACGTGGCCGAAACATTTTTTTATTTGTTGCGTCCGCTCGCTTTGAACTCAAGCGTAGCCCATACAAACGAATTCTAGTAGTGCTGGACTGAATTTTGCGTGCGAATTAGCTTTCCCAATTAACAGTGTCCCTCGCCATCAGGCGAACCCATTCCGACTTCAGAGGTACTTGTAATTTACGTCCCCAAGTCAAGGACGATAGGTCAACATTTTAGTTCAACTGTCCGGTGTAGGGGTTGAACCCCTTACCCCGGCATCAGCACACCAGATGTTTAAGAACACACGTTCTTATCCATTCGGCCATACTGACCTACGCCGAAACATTTAACTTGCCTATTTTATATTTCTTTCATCAACTCTCTTTCATTCCCAGTTTTTCTAGAACCTCTGTATTTGATTGTTTTTGTTTCCATGACATACGACATATTCTTCTACATATCCAAATCTCCAGGGCCTCTATTCGACTTTCTAATTACTTGTTCATTGTCCAGGCTTCCGCCCCATATGTATCCACACAGTAACACCGATTTAACACTCGAAAGACATACAAGAGTCTAAGTTTCGTGGTAAGACACGAAGAACTTAGTAGCTGATGTTCAAACAGCAGTATCCGATGTCGGGTGCGCCCATGTACCGGCTGACACGCAGCAGAAAAATGGATTCATCATGTTTCGTGAGTTATATTTTCCGCTTTGTCTTAGTAGGACAATAATAGTCCGCCTCCTACTGTGGTGTCCGTATTGTCTGCCCCCAGAGGACTCCTAGAGTGGATTTTGCCCGTAAACGACGACAGCGCGTGTATGTTTATGACAAATATGCCAGACGGCGAGCCCTATTTTCACTTACACCCTAGGGTAGAAGTAGCTTTACAAAGACAGTCAGAAATATCCCGGTATTAGAAATATGTTTTAGATAATATTTTATAACAAGTCTATTCTTGACCTTGTCGCTATAACTTATTGGCCAACACATTATAGTTTCTTTATGTAAAAAATCTCTTGACAAAATTAATAATACACCGGGCACATTTGTGAAAATGTGATGTTTATATAACATTCTTAGGTGGGACATCCTATACATAGTTTAGTATTAGAATGAATTACTTGGACGATGTGTGAATGTGTGTTAATTATCGCTGTTATAATGTAAGAAAGAGAAAGACTATATATACTATTAGAAAAGATAAACCATATATATATATATATATATATATATATATATATATATATATATATATATATATATTCATTGGCACCTCTCCGTCTTGACAGACGATAGTTTGGTACATTGTGCTTCAAAAAGGCTTAATAACTACGACCCATGGCGGTGGCGGGTGTGGCTGGTAAGGCCAATTCTTGCTGCAAATGTTTGCCCACAGTAGATGCATGTGAAAACATGGTCATTTCCACCATTGTGCACCATCTTACGTCTCTCACGCTCTGTGTGCTTTATCTGCAATCATTTTCTCTTTTGTCTTTATTCCATTTCTGATGTTTGCCCTCCATGCAACACGTTCAGCGGCGACTTGCTCCCAATGTGCATTATCAATGCCTGTATCAATCATGTCCCGCTTACACACATCTTTGTATCGTAGTAGAGGCCGATCCTGAGATCTCCTACCCGTCTGTAATTCACCAAAAAAGATGTCCTTTGGTATTCTACCATCATCCATCCTCCTAACATGCCCTATCCATCTAAGTCTACGAAGACTGAGCATGGAATACACCGTCACACAACCTGATCTTTTCAATACTTTAGTATTTGTGTCACAAATATATATATATGCAGCTATGACAACAGTAGTGATAAACAACATGGTGTAAACATGCGTGCTGTGGTTCACACACAATCCTGAGCAGTATATATTCTCTATCACTAAATATTCACCGTGATAATGTTGTATTTGTTTTGATGGTGATATTAAAAGACTTTATGCTTTCATGGTAGTTTTGAAGAAGTTAATTCAGAACCAAAACGTGTTCCTAATTTTAGGTTGTGCATGCTGTCAGCAACAGGGTATAAAATGAAAACTAAAAAAATACGTAACAAAATATTAATGATGTATCGGATATGATTGAAAACAACTCGTGGTATTTAGAACAAAAACATATATCCGGATTTGTTGTTTTTATATGAAGAGATTATTATTAGCTAGAGAGCCAAATTCCAAGTAATGCCCATACAAGAGCGCCCTGGATAATATTTGAGCTAAGCTTCTTATATAAATCTGGCGACCAGACGTCTGGGAGACAAAGAAACCTGTTAGGATTTGGCACTAAAAATGCCACACACTAAACGTGTTTCAAAATGTGATGTATATCTTTGAGAATATTTTGAATATGCACTTGGGAAAGGGCCACATGATACCACATTGTAAAATGCTTTTGTGATTTTCCTAAAAGGTGTGAAAATCATATTATTATATTCAATAGCGGACTAGCCCGGTTGTCAGTTTGCCCGATGGTAAGTGGGACCTGTAGTGGACCCTTTCAACATTAGACAATATGTTACAAATGTGAATTCCCTTTTAGTCCTGGCAACCGATATTTTTAGACCTAATCCACCACTGCTCACATACATAAGCACTGGTCATTAACGAAGTCAAACCGGCCATATGCGAAAGAATGAAATAACGAGCAAACATTTTCCTTAAGTATTAATAATTGAATATATGGCCAGTCTAACATTAGGCATGTCGTATCATTCATCTGATACACATTAACTATACATGTACAAAACAGAGACTAGCATATACACATGATGAGCAACTAGAACTTGAATTCACCACGCTAAAATAGGATACACTTGAAAAGGAAAAATGCACACTGCCAATAAGAGCCTAACAGCACACATGATTGATTTATTTTAGAAAAAGACTTTCTAGTTGTCGAAAGGCGCAATTTACTCCTCGTGTGTTTATTTGCTTAAAAAAACATAAACTTATAGTTTGGTTTAGAAATTAAAAGTAAAGTTCAGCCTAATATAAAGAGAATTTATATTAAAATTGTAATATAAATAAAGAAATTAGCACTGTAGAAAGATTACTGTTATTTTCAAATACACGTTTTGAAAGAATAAACAAACTAACTAATATGACATGTGTTTTATATAATTTTCCAGAGCACACAATACAGTATTACCAAAAACAAATAAAGAAAGTCCCTTTGCTTCTGGTACTGAAAAACTAAAGAATGTTCTACAGCCAGACTGGAATAAAGCTTCTACGAATATACTGACTACAAATGCGAATTACGAAAACATTCAGCTGGCAAAATTGATCTCGCATGCCATGCATTAAAAAAACCACTTCACACATCCTAACCACATAACTTCACACATCAAAACCACAGTTTTATAATCTACAATGACAACACAAATCTACATTTCTGAATGACTAAAACAGTTATCATGTAGCATTGATTCGCAGCGTGTGATGAGATGTGAACAAACTGTTCATCAAAGAGTGTAGTTGAGTGAACAAATCACACCCGTTCAATCTGAACACGATACAATCCTGCCTAGTCTTCGGAGTCTAGTCAGGTGTACATGGTCACTAGTGTACACCAGACAGAAGTGTTAGAACACGGCAAGATCAAGCTCATCCAACACTTACCCGCTCGAACGAATCCTCCAGTAAGTAAACCGAGCACTTTTCACACTTGAGGAGATCCTGAGCGTCAAGCATGACTTTCTGGACTAGTTTCTCCAAGTTACTCTGTTCTTCGAAGATCCCCCGAGCCAGATGGAGTAGAAGCTGTGGATACCAACCAATAATCATGAGCAATAACTACATAGGTATTGACATACACTCGTAGAAGAACAAGGAAATAATTAAATCAACAATTAACTATAATTGCTGAGCATATTTTGCTGCATCTCGTCAGGTGCACACTGCAGATTTATATATCTTATGAAATGAGTAAATGAATAATACCTAAGCTGAAACAATTAAAACTCATAGTCATAGGTAGTATTCAAATGTGGAATATATGTAATTTAAAATTTGGAACGAATTCTTTATGTTTACACAAAACCAGGCTGGAACCGCCTGATTGCTAACACTGCACTGTATTTGAGCAATCGTTTATTGTGTGTCGAATACTGCAAACACACACGCTTTCTCTTTGTTCACGCTATAACCGTATTTTATTAGCTGTTTAAGCAATCGACGATGACAGCGTTTTATAGACTTTCGACTGAACAGGGATTCATGAAGACTGATTAACTCTTTTCCACCCACACTGGTATATTTTCTAAATTTGAAATTATCACAGGGAAAACATATGTTCTACATTCAAACAATACCCGTAGCTATATGTTTTAATTGTTTTAGCTCAAGTATTATTCATTTACGCATTTCATATGATATGTAATCAACTATTAGTATATCCCACGGGATATTTAGGGGTAGGCATTGTAGTCCATAATTTGGGATCGAATGGAAAGTGCAACAAAACTAGGACCACATGTGGAGAAGGTGATTTAGCGGGGAGTCAGCACAGGATCTGGACGACAATCAACGCGTATAGGAGAACACAGAGGTACTGGACGATAATCAAAGTGTACAGGAGAACACAAGATCTGGACGACAATCAACGCGTATGGGAAGACACACGTTCTTGTTGACAATCAACAAGTATAGGAGAGCATGATCTGGACGACAATCAACCCGGAAAGGAAAATGCAAGCGGGCGCTCAGCCAGGCTGCCACTGCTACCATCAGCAAGAAAATATTGTCATAGTGTGTTTCATGTAGTTTTGTGTTGGTTTGTATTTGTTTGTCCTGTGCTGACGAAGGCTTTGGCCGCAACGTCCAATTTGTCTCTTGTAGTCGTGTTTTAGTAAAGCTCACAATCTACTTCTCGTTTATTTGGGTGATTCATTCATTACCATCAGCAAGGAGATTCTGCGGTGGCTACTGAAGAAGGGGACGGAACACGTGTGGGAAGGTCTTCAGTGCAATGACGTTGATCCTTGATTTCTTACTTTAGATTTAATATTGTAGCCCATAATTTCACAAACCACTACATATGATTTGTAACAGATTTTTAGATTATCTGTAGCAATAACTCATTCTGTACTATGCAAAGCATCATACCTGTAACTTTTGTTTGTTTGTTCCAAAAAGTTGTTTTAACGTTACATTAACCCATTATATCCTACTTATTTGGTGTGATGCTGACCTTGTCGCCCCTAAGGAAAATCAGACATAGTACCACATGCCGCGACGGCATTAGAACGCATCCATTCCCTGAAGGCATGCATGCATATACACTTACACAGGCCTCTCTACTTACCTAACTTCCTACCTACCCATCTACATGAGTACCTACCTGCCTGCACACAAGTAGACACACACACACACACACACACACACACACACACACACACATATATATATATATATATATATATATATATATATATATATATATATATATATATATCAATGTATGTCCGTATGTCCTTTATGCGTTCGCGAACGGTCCATCCGATTGAGATGAAATTTTCTACATGTGTTCTTCTCATTACCGTGCAGCCAAATGTCATAGTTTGTTAGTGTACAAACAGTTATTTACGTAATAAAATTTAATTTAAAATAAATTACATTATAATTAATATATAGCGAGGAAAAAAAGTTATATCAAGGGATATGACTTTTAGTAGCATTGCTATATATGTAATTTAAATAATTGTTGCATTTTTCTCAAAGTTTTACAAAATGTTTATCTACAGTTATCTACAGGCATATGCGTTATAATATATAATGATAAAATTTTAAAGGCATTTTCAAAGTTTTCATAAAAATAATGCATCTATTTTAAATACGTGAAAATTTTCTAACTCATCTTTTTATTTTTCTTCAACAGCGCATTGGATGTTTTACTCTTCTTTATTTCTTTTCAACATCTTTTTGTAATGTAATTTTTTTTAAACATTCCCATATGTATGGCACGTTACACCCACGTTGGGTATTTATGATGCCCATGTTAAACATTGCCTCAACGAGTCATGTATACATTGAGTATTTTTCATGCGTTTTAATGCATATTGCTCTTTTGTTGTCAAAGAATTGCTTCATAAGAGATGTTGAATGAAAGAATGTATGAGAGGAAATAGAGAAGAAGGGCAGAATGTAGGACGGGCCTGCGTGCCCAATTCTTAACCCTTAAAAAAAAATGTAATTTTTTGTGAGAGAAAGTTAGTTGCATATCCTTTGCAGTACTCTGCAGTCAACACACCACCCACCATTTATTGGCTGTTTGTGACATCTTGGTAAGTTTACTTTCAGTACTTTAACGTTGCCCTTTTTAGTTATTGGAATGAAGATAGATCTCTTCCAATAATATTTTCCACTATCAATCTAACTATCTATTCTTCTATTCTATCTATATTTTAACGGGAACGGGAAAGGGCCGAATATACATAGACAGACAGACAGACAGACAGACAGACAGACAGACAGACAGACAGACAGACAGAACAGACTTTATTTTCAAAGGGTAACAAATTGGGCACGCAGGCCCGTCTTACATTCGGCCCTTCCAATCACTCATCTTTCGTTCATAAATAGTGCATAGGAAAAACATTGTTAAATGAATTTTGTAAACATTAAAAATGCATATTATAATGTTATGAGACACATACACCACCCACCCAGACATCCCCCATTCACCCACACATCCCCCCCAACCACACACACACATACACACACCCCAGGCACACATACATTCCCCCACCCATCCACCACATCGCCACACCTACACATCTCCCCACCCACACACACTCACACAAACCACACATCCCATCCACCCACACCTCAAGCATACACACATTTCCCAACCCACACATCTCCCACCCACACACATATCCACACCCACTCACATATCCTCCACCCGTCCCATTACCCACCAACAATCACCCACCCACATATCCTCCTCCACCCACATACATCCAACCATCCAGCCAAACACACATCCCTCAACCACACATCCTCCACGCACGCACACACACACACACACACACACACACACACACACACATCTCCCCGCCATCTCACATATCCCGCACCTACTCACACACAAATTCCGCACCCAGCCCACTCACAGATCCCGAGCCCACTCATACAAACATCCCCACCATCTCCTAACCTACACACACTCACCCACCCACATATCCTCTACTTATCCACACATCCTCCACCCACTCATCCCGCAACCAAACATCCCTTAACCACACATCCCGCAACCAAACATCCCTTAACCACACAACCTTACCCATATACAATCAGCCACCCACACATCCTCTACCCACCCACCCATAGACAGACAGACAGACAGACAGACAGACAGACAGATCCCCGCCAGGGTCTGGGCGAAGCCGGGCCGGGTCAGCTTGTGTGTGTGTGTGTGTGTGTGTGTGTGTGTGTGTATATATATATATATATATATATATATATATATATATATATATATATATATATATATATATATATATATATATACTTCCCTCCATCCACTCACCTATCGACCCATCATCCATCCAGACAGACAGATATTACATGCAGGAAACGTATTGATTTGCCAAAAGACGGAGACACTTCGGTTAAAAGTAATAAAAAGTTGCAAATCTCTCTCTCTCTCTCTCTCTCTCTCTCTCTCTCTCTCTCTCTCTCTCTCTCTCTCTCTCTCTCTCACACACACATACACACAAACACACACACTATAAGATAACAGCCACTGTAAACACTTGCCCATGTGTTCTACCACACCGGACTATTGTTGTAGGCTGCCACCGAATGAATAACTCCATCAAACACTGAAATATCTCGACAAACATGCAAATCCGCTTACTGATCAGTTATGCATGGTCTGTTCGTATGTGCGAATGCAAACCGTGGACAATAAGTAACGAAGAGATTAAGACACTGTAAAAATGGTACATATGGCTTTTGAGAACATATTGTGGGCAAAGAAAAGCAGCGTTGGGATATTGACAGCTGCAGGTATTATTAACCCACGCATCAAAATCATAAGGGAAAGAAAATGAAATACACAAAGCATTTCAACAGACTTGGTGGAACAATAAAAAGGAAATTAAAAAATTAAATCCATGTGCAAAAATATTACACAAAAGAAGCTAGGGATAAACAGGGACGGATGTTTAGGGTCCATCCATCCATCATGTACCATGCTGATAAGCGTTGGCTGTCATGTTCTGCCATCTCACTAGATCACCAGACTCGTGGATCAGCTCTGTGTTCCTTCTCGACTTTGCCACATGGCCAAGCATCCAGGTATTTACTTCTCGGTCTTCCCCTTGGTCTCTTCCCTTCGATCTTGCCAGTCGTCACCAAGTTCTCCAATTCATTTCCTCTCATAACATGGCCAAACAATGTTGACTGTCTACGTCTAATGATTCTAATCAGTTTACGATCTTCATTTGTTTCTTGAAGGACTTGTTCATTGGTTTTTCTGTCTGTCCATGGTATTCTTTGCATTTTCCTCAGAAACCACATTTCTACAGCAATTAGCTGTTTTTCAACTTGACTGCTTATTGTCTACGCTTCACATCCATACAAAAGTATAGGTTCTAAGTAGCACTTCAACTATCTTTTTATTGGTCAGTATGTTTTTTCATCTTGCAAAAGGCTACCGTCGCAATGGCAATTCTTGTTCTAATCTCTTCAAGGCATCTCCCATCAGATGTTATGACTGTTCCGAGATAACTGTACCGATTCACTTGCTTAAGAATATTCCCATTTACTCGTATATCACATTGTGGTATTTCCTTCTTCCCAGTGACGACCATAATCTGTGTCTTCTTAATATTCAGTTTTAACCCTAGTTGTTCACTGTGTGCAACAACCGCATCTACTAAATTTTACAGGTCCTGTTCATTGTCTGCAATCAAGACTATATCATCTGCATATCTAATTTTATTGATGTATCGTCCCCCAATGTTGATTCCTTCCATATATTCTATATTTCTGAAAATATTTTCACTGTACAGGGAAACAGATCTGGAGACATTACACATGCCAGTCTCACAACTCTTTTAATAGGCTGATATTGACCTACATTGTTATCAATTCTGATGGTAGCTTGTTGTTTCCAATATATGTTTTTTACAAGTCTAAGGTCTTTTCCATTAATTTGTAGATCTTCAAGCATCTCCATTATGTTGACATGTCTCACTTTATCGAAGGCCTTTGTGTAGTCAATAAAGCAAAGATATCGATCTTTGTTTACTTCTATAGAACCTTCAATTACTGTTTTCAGTATATACACAACATTTACTGTGCCCTTGCCTTCTACAAACCCACATGTTCTCCTATTTCGGGTTGTATTTCCTTCCTGACTCTGTGCATGATAATAACGTAATAATGATGTTTAGGGTACGCCTAAATAAATGCGCAACTCATAATAATACACACAATATCAACTTTGCTGGAAGTCAGCACAGTCGAATGGAGAATAGCGTTTGTACTTAAACATCCGGTGTGCTAATTCCGAGGTAGCGGGTCCAACCCCTACATCAGTCCGCTGGGCTAAAATGTTAATTTACGTCCTTGAATAGCGGATGTTAATTACAAGTACCACGGAAGTCGGAGTGGGTTCGTCTGATAGCGAGGGACACTGATAATAGGGAGAGCTGATTCGCACACACAAATCAGGCCAGTGAACAAGACGTAGTAGCACGTGTATGGACTACTTGTGAGTTCAAAGCGAGCTAACGCACACAAAAAAAAAAAAAAGAAAAAGAAAAGAAAGAAAGGCTTTGCTGAAATGACATATTACAGAAAGGATTGGAGATATTGTCGCCATTATCTGCTCCAGGGCGGGTACAGAAAGAAGAAAAAAGACCACGCAACAACACTCGATAATACAATAATTACAGAACTATCGGATCTGTGAAAGGGATTACTCTGAAAGGAATTGGAATTAAGATCGAAAAATGAATTAACTCAGTTTGACAACCAAGAATAAAGCAATCATGAGATTTCAGAATTCAGATGATCCCGCGCAGTTTTATAGCGCTACTAGAGACAGTATTGATGGGTTAATATAGAACTGATCTGTAAGAAACTGGAAACAGTACAAGTGAGCTACTTTATTGTTTATAATATGTTTTATTTGCATATCCTTTATAGGACATCGCAGTAAACACCAGCATTTCCGCCGTTGTGATCTCTTGGCAAGGTTTTGTTCAGTAGTTTGCCATTGCTTTCTGAACGACCGGCACCGATCCCAACGCAACTCGGTCTGCTGCCAAATCGCGCTCAGCTGTGTTTCCATCGCGGGTATACGGGATTACTAACCGCGTCCGTAATGTCTTTGCCACGCAGTTTTGTCTATATAGAGTAGTGAAAATAGAAGGAGCTGAAGATGTACGTGAAGGAGAAGACACATAAACTGAAGGAGAAGAAGATGATGATGATGTAGTAGTAGTAGTAGTAGTAGTAGTAGTAGTAGTAGTAGTAGTAGTAGTAGTAGTAGTAGTAGTAGTAGTAGTAGTAGTAGTAGTAGTAGTAGTTGATAAGGTACAGAATAGTCCCATAGTACAGACTGCTGATGAGTTGTGAAGTGTCGGGACTTGACTATATCACAACATAGGAGGCTGGGAGACCATTTCCCTTCATCGAAACTTTTCTTTTCCAGATATTTGCCATAAAATGATTACAACTGCTGGTACCATTTTTAATGGAGCTAGGACGATCACAAAACGGTAAAGATCAGAAAATAATAATCAAAATATGCATCGACTGGGGCTTGAATTCAGACTCTGTCTTTGCCAAAGCGCACTAACCACTATTCCACTGTGGTTCCAATATATATATATATATATATATATATATATATATATATATATATATATATATATATATCTATATATATATATATATATATATATATATATATGAGAAAGAAAGATAGAAAATTAAAATTAGAGATATACAAAGAGAGAAAGCGATAGATAAAGAGGCGCAGCAAAAGAAATGCCTTTCATGTATTACCTGATTTCGCTTGAATTCGTTGACGGACATCTCAAACAGTTGAGCATTTGTAATACCAATACCACAGAAGGTGAGATACTTGTGGAATAGCTGAAAAAAGAAGAAAGAATTCAGAAGGTTGCATTATCATTCACCTCCTTCTCCTCATCACCATCATCATTATCCTAGTCATAATGAACTGACTGGTTATTTGTTATATTTGTGACCACTCATTTGGTGTCTTGGCTCTCGCAAATTGCATGAGAAATTAATTATATGACACGGAAAATTAGTAACATTGTTATCATCACAATGGTCCTTAGTCATAGTCTGTGCTTAGACATAACACACTGTAGTCTTATTCTGTGCCTATAACACATTGTAGTCTTATTATGTGCTTACAACACATTGTTGTCTTATTCTGTCCCTACAACACATGGTAATCTTATTCTGTGCTTACAACACATTGTAGTCTTATTCTGTGCTTACAACACAAAGCACTAACATCTAAGTTTGTGCTGTGAAAATGAACAGGCCGATAGATTGCTTGATGCCACTCCTTTCTGCGGCAACAAGATTATGACAAGGACGAGGTGTTGAAGGCTCTCTGGGTTCGAGTGGACAATGCAGCACAAAAAACCATTACTCACATGTGGGTCGTTTGAAAGACTTATCCAGCTCACAACAAGGATGCAGATAAGTAGCATTTACATTTATAGTTTCATATAGTGTTTTTTTCATGTAGTTATGTAAGTTTGTGTTTGTTTATTATGTGCTGATTAATGCTTTAGCCGCAACATCCATTCCGTTACTTGTAATCGTGTTCTATCTTCTTCTCGTTATTTTCGTGATTCATTCACTGCCACATTTAGAGAGGCTGATTCAGCGCGGAATGAGCAGAGTGCTCGTGAACGCTCTAACGTAGAGGCAAATGCAGACTGGAGTTCAATCAGATTGCTACTGGTACCACCTGCATGGGAACTCTTCTCTGGCTACTTGAGAAGGGGACGGAGCACGTGTTGGAATGTCCGGAGTGAAACAACGGTGATGCTTTATTACATATTCGTCAAGATGCGTGCAAGTGAGTAAAGTGTCCAGTTGCCTGGCATGAAGCCGTATTGTGGATGTGATAAGTAAGTAGCGAACCATTTGACACGCCTCGAAGCTTGTTTGGTATATGATGCCAACCCCATATTTCTATAGACCAACTGGCACTTGATAAGTGATGTGATCATATCACACCAGTCACTTGATAAGTGATGTGATCATATCACATCATACTTCTTTATCCCAGGACATTTTCTGATACCCATTTTAGGCTGGGTGGACCTGGAAGCTAAAGTCCATTGTAAAAGAAAATCCGTCTCGATGGAGATTCGAACATTCGACCAAGGAGACGGCAGGTAGGAGTTGCGGAATATACTGTTAGATTAATATATTTCATGACCGAACTCCACGTGTGTGTTGCTCTGGTCAGCCATACGCCAACCTTCTGTACTTTCTCAAATACAATTCTGGTACCTATTGTGGTGTGCTCGGTGCTTTCAGCCATAATGCTAGGGACATAAATTCGACCACGACTATGGATTGAACAGCTGACCTCTGTACTAACGACCAATCGCAGTACCCTCAACGTCAATACTATTTCTAATTCGAATGATATTTCCTTACATTAAAACACTACTATAATATGCCAAGCCTCAATAGGTGTTCTCCCTTACGATTGCTAGGCCAGTCCGTGGTCTCGTGACGTTATAGACATTTAACCCATTGACCCCCTTATTTATTGAAGTCATACACGTCGATACAGAAGACGTGTCCAGCACAATAAGTAACTTTTATATTTATATTTCCACGTACTGTACTTCCTAAGTATTTGAAGCTCTTTACTTGTTTCAGAATGTGCCGGTAGGATATTTTTAAATTCCAGAGCTATTAAGAACAAAACATCGATGTCTTGTTGCCTGATATCCATTGCCCAATTCAATATAGTATGCCATAGGTCTAGAACAGTGGTTCTCAACCTTTTTTGGTCCATGCTACCCTTAACCATATATTGAGAATGTCATTCCTCCCTTTTCATATTTCCTCCCTATAAATTCCTCATCCCCCACCCTGCCCCTACATAGTATACATAAAAATGGAAGCTAACTTTAATAACACATACTAGAACAAGGTTAGACATCTACATAAAACGTGATTTGTGGGTCTACTTGCGTCATAAGACGGATATCGGAAGGGCGAGGAGTACAGAACCGTAAAGTATGGAGGGAAAAAACAATATCCAGTAATCGGTTCTTGTATTAACGCGATCTTGAAATAATCTTCATTATCCCCCTGGAAACCCTAGAATTCCCCACCGGTTGAGAACTCCTGGTCTAGAAGATATGCTTGTGACCCACGATTCGTCTTTTTCTTACTAGGCAACACGTGCAACGCACTTCGTTCCCCGCCCCCTCCCCCACCCCACCTGTCATAATGGAATGCTGTTCTCGTTAATGAAAAATGTCAACTTGCAGCTCGATTCTGAATATTTTACCGCTCTGCACTATACATTTTTCTTCAAATTAATTTCTAGAGCTTAAAATAATAAAATGATAAAAATTACAACCAAGCTTATATCAAAACAGTTTTAAGATCGTGAGTGCGAAACGCTTTTTACAACGTCTGACACTTAAGAAAAACACATGTCACATTCAATTTGTCGATATTTCCAATGTCAAATTGCGACAACAGTCAGACATAATTTCAAATACAGGTTACTCTCGTCATTTAAAATGATCAAGACTGGATATATATTTGGTCGTATTTGTCGTTTGTGTCAAGTGAGCCTGGACAGACGAGTGCTGCTAACACAGAGAAATATCAATTGAGGAATCCATTGAGACAAGTAAGACAGTTAATAAATAAACACACATGTAGTGTTTGGCGTTTATAGAAGTAGCAGAGACAGAGACTAGATACACATGTACTGTCTGACGTTCATAGAAGTAGAAAATAAAAGTAGAGACTAGATACACATGTACTGTCTGGCGTTCATAGAAGTAGAAAATAAAAGTAGAGACTAGATATACACATGTACTGTTTGGCGTTCATAGAAGTAGAAAATAAAAGTAGAGACCAGATACACATGTACTGTCTGGCGTTCATAGAAGTAGAAAATAAAAGTAGAGACTAGATACACATGTACTGTTTGGCGATCATAGAAGTAGAAAATAAAAATAAAAGTAGAGACTAGATACGCATGTACTGTCTGGCGTTCATAGAAGTAGAAGAGAGAAGTAGAGACTAGATACACATATTCTGTCTGGCCTTCATAGACGTAGAAAATAACAATAGAGACTAGATACACATGTACTGTCTGGCGTTCATAGAAGTAGAAAATAAAAATAGAGACTAGATACACATGTACTGTTTGGCGTTCATAGAAGTAGAAAATAAAAGTAGAGACTAGATACACATGTACTGTCTGGCGATCTTAGAAGTAGAAAATAAAAGTAGAGACTAGATACACATGCTGGCATTCATAGAAGTAGAAAATAAAAGTAGAGACTAGATACGCATGTACTGTCTGGCGTTCATAGAAGTAGAAAATAAAAGTAGAGACTAGATACACATATACTGTCTGGCGTTCATAGAAGTAGAAGAGAGAAGTAGAGACTAGATACACATATACTGTCTATACTGTCTGGCCTTCATAGAAGTAGAAAATAAAAATAGAGACTAGATACACATGTACTGTCTGGCGTTCATAGAAGTAGAAAATAAAAATAAAAGTAGAGACTAGATACAAATATACTGTCTGGCGTTCATAGAAGTAGAAAATAAAAGTGGAGACTAGATACACATGTACTGTCTGGCGTTCATAGAAGTAGAAAATAAAATTAGAGACTAGATACACATGTACTCTTTGGCGTTCATAGAAGTAGAAAATAAAAGTAGAGACTAGATACACATGTACTGTCTGGCCTTCATGGAAGTAGAATATAAAAGTGGAGACTAGATACACATGTACTGTTTGGCGATCATAGAAGTATAAAATAAAAATATAGTGGAGACTAGATACACATGTACTGTCTGGCGTTCATAGAAGTAGAAAATAAAAGTGGAGACTAGATACACATGCTGGCGTTCATAGAAGTAGAAAATAAAAGTAGAGACTAGATACACATGTACTGTCTGGCCTTCATAGAAGTAGAAAATAAAAGTAGAGACTATATACGCATGTACTGTCTGGCGTTCATAGAAGTAGAAAATAAAAGTAGAAACTAGATACACATGTACTGTTTGGCGTTCATAGAAGTAGAAAATAAAAGTAGAGACTAGATACACATGTACTGTCTGGCGTTCATAGAAGTAGAAAATAAAAGTGGAGACTAAATACACATGTACTGTCTGGCGTTCATAGAAGTAGAAAATAAAAGTAGAGACTAGATACACATGTACTGTCTGGCGCTCATAGAAGTAGAAAATAAAAGTAGAGACTACATACGCATATACTGTCTGGCGTTCATAGAAGTAGAAAATAAAAGTAGAGACTAGATACACATGTACTGTCTGGAGTTGATAGAAGTAGAAAATAAATGTGAAGACTAGATACACATGTACTGTCTGGCGTTCATAGAAGTAGAAAATAAAAGTGGAGACTAGATACACATGTACTGTTTGGCGATCATAGAAGTAGAAAATAAAAGTGGAGACTAGATACACATGTACTGTTTGGCGTTCATAGAAGTAGAAAATAAAAGTGGAGACTAGATACACATGTACTGTCTGGCGTTCATAGAAGTAGAAAATAAAAGTAGAGACTACATACGCATATACTGTCTGGCGTTCATAGAAGTAGAAAATAAAAGTGGAGACTAGATACACATGTACTGTTTGGCGATCATAGAAGTAGAAAATAAAAGTGGAGACTAGATACACATGTACTGTTTGGCGTTCATAGAAGTAGAAAATAAAAGTGGAGACTAGATACACATGTACTGTCTGGCGTTCATAGAAGTAGAAAATAAAAGTAGAGACTACATACGCATATATTGTCTGGCGTTCATAGAAGTAGAAAATAAAAGTGGAGACTAGATACACATGTACTGTCTGGCGTTCATAGAAGTAGAAAATAAAAGTAGAGACTAGATACACATGAACTGTCTGGCCTTCATAGAAGTAGAAAATAAAAGTAGAGACTAGATACACATGCTGGCATTCATAGAAGTAGAAAATAAAAGTAGAGACTAGATACGCATGTACTGTCTGGCGTTCATAGCAGTAGAAAATAAAAGTAGAGACTAGATACACATATATTGTCTGGCGTTCATAGAAGTAGAAGAGAGAAGTAGAGACTAGATACACATATACTGTCTGGCCTTCATAGAAGTAGAAAATAAAAATAGAGACTAGATACACATGTACTGTCTGGCGTTCATAGAAGTAGAAAATAAAAATAGAGACTAGATACACATGTACTGTCTGGCGTTCATAGAAGTAGAAAATAAAAATAAAAGTGGAGACTAGATACAAATATACTGTCTGGCGTTCATAGAAGTAGAAAATAAAAGTGGAGACTAGATACACATGTACTGTCTGGCGTTCATAGAAGTAGAAAATAAAATTAGAGACTAGATACACATGTACTCTTTGGCGTTCATAGAAGTAGAAAATAAAAGTAGAGACTAGATACACATGTACTGTTTGGCGTTCATAGAAGTAGAAAATAAAAGTAGAGACTAGATACACATGTACTGTCTGGCGTTCATAGAAGTAGAAAATAAACGTGGAGACTAAATACACATGTACTGTCTGGCGTTCATAGAAGTAGAAAATAAAAGTAGAGACTAGATACACATGTACTGTCTGGCGTTCATAGAAGTAGAAAATAAAAGTAGAGACTACATACGCATATACTGTCTGGCGTTCATAGAAGTAGAAAATAAAAGTAGAGACTAGATACACATGTATTGTCTGGCGTTCATAGAAGTAGAAAATAAATGTGGAGACTAGATACACATGTACTGTCTGGCGTTCATAGAAGTAGAAAATAAAAGTGGAGACTAGATACACATGTACTGTTTGGCGATCATAGAAGTAGAAAATAAAAGTGGAGACTAGATACACATGTACTGTTTGGCGTTCATAGAAGTAGAAAATAAAAGTGGAGACTAGATACACATGTACTGTCTGGCGTTCATAGAAGTAGAAAATAAAAGTAGAGACTACATACGCATATACTGTCTGGCGTTCATAGAAGTAGAAAATAAAAGTGGAGACTAGATACACATGTACTGTTTGGCGATCATAGAAGTAGAAAATAAAAGTGGAGAATAGATACACATGTACTGTTTGGCGTTCATAGAAGTAGAAAACAAAAGTGGAGACTAGATACACATGTACTGTCTGGCGTTCATAGAAGTAGAAAATAAAAGTAGAGACTACATACGCATATACTGTCTGGCGTTCATAGAAGTAGAAAATAAAAGTGAAGACTAGATACACATGTACTGTCTGGCGTTCATAGAAGTAGAAAATAAAAGTAGAGACTAGATACACATGAACTGTCTGGCCTTCATAGAAGTAGAAAATAAAAGTAGAGACTAGATACACATGCTGGCATTCATAGAAGTAGAAAATAAAAGTAGAGACTAGATACGCATGTACTGTCTGGCGTTCATAGAAGTAGAAAATAAAAGTAGAGACTAGATACACATATATTGTCTGGCGTTCATAGAAGTAGAAGAGAGAAGTAGAGACTAGATACACATATACTGTCTGGCCTTCATAGAAGTAGAAAATAAAAATAGAGACTAGATACACATGTACTGTTTGGCGTTCATAGAAGTAGAAAATAAAAATAAAAGTGGAGACTAGATACAAATATACTGTCTGGCGTTCATAGAAGTAGAAAATAAAAGTGGAGACTAGATACACATGTACTGTCTGGCGTTCATAGAAGTAGAAAATAAAATTAGAGACTAGATACACATGTACTCTTTGGCGTTCATAGAAGTAGAAAATAAAAGTAGAGACTAGATACACATGTACTGTTTGGCGTTCATAGAAGTAGAAAATAAAATTAGAGACTAGATACACATGTACTGTCATTCGTTCATAGAAGTAGAAAATAAATGTGGAGACTAGATACACATGTACTCTTTGGCGTTCATAGAAGTAGAAAATAAAAGTAGAGACTAGATACACATGTACTCTTTGGCGTTCATAGAAGTAGAAAATAAAAGTAGAGACTAGATACACATGTACAGTCTGGCCTTCATAGAAGTAGAATATAAAAGTAGAGACTAGATACACATGTACTGTTTGGCGATCATAGAAGTATAAAATAAAAATATAGTGGAGACTAGATACACATGTACTGTCTGGCGTTCATAGAAGTAGAAAATAAAAGTGGAGACAAGATACACATGCTGGCGTTCATAGAAGTAGAAAATAAAAGTAGAGACTAGATAAACATGTACTGTCTGGCCTTCATAGAAGTAGAAAATAAAAGTAGAGACTATATACGCATGTACTGTCTGGCGTTCATAGAAGTAGAAAATAAAAGTAGAGACTAGATACACATGTACTGTTTGGCGTTCATAGAAGTAGAAAATAAAAGTAGAGACTAGATATACATGTACTGTCTGGCGTTCATAGAAGTAGAAAATAAAAGTGGAGACTAGATACACATGTACTGTCTGGCGTTCATAGAAGTAGAAAATAAATGTGGAGACTAGATACACATGTACTGTCTGGCGTTCATAGAAGTAGAAAATAAAAGTGGAGACTAGATACACATATACTGTTTGGCGATCATAGAAGTAGAAAATAAAAGTGGAGACTAGATACACATGTACTGTTTGGCGTTCATAGAAGTAGAAAATAAAAGTGGAGACTAGATACACATGTACTGTCTGGCGTTCATAGAAGTAGAAAATAAAAGTAGAGACTACATACGCATATACTGTCTGGCGTTCATAGAAGTAGAAAATAAATGTGGAGACTAGATACACATGTACTGTTTGGCGATCATAGAAGTAGAAAATAAAAGTGGAGACTAGATACACATGTACTGTTTGGCGTTCATAGAAGTAGAAAATAAAAGTGGAGACTAGATACACATGTACTGTCTGGCGTTCATAGAAGTAGAAAATAAAAGTAGAGACTACATACGCATATACTGTCTGGCGTTCATAGAAGTAGAAAATAAAAGTGGAGACTAGATACACATGTACTGTCTGGCGTTCATAGAAGTAGAAAATAAAAGTAGAGACTAGATACACATGAACTGTCTGGCCTTCATAGAAGTAGAAAATAAAAGTAGAGACTAGATACACATGCTGGCATTCAGAGAAGTAGAAAATAAAAGTAGAGACTAGATACACATATACTGTCTGGCGTTCATAGAAGTAGAAGAGAGAAGTAGAGACTAGATACACATATACTGTCTGGCCTTCATAGAAGTAGAAAATAAAAATAGAGACTAGATACACATGTACTGTCTGGCGTTCATAGAAGTAGAAAATAAAAATAAAAGTGGAGACTAGATACAAATATACTGTCTTGCGTTCATAGAAGTAGAAAATAAAAGTGGAGACTAGATACACATGTACTGTCTGGCGTTCATAGAATTAGAAAATAAAATTAGAGACTAGATACACATGTACTCTTTGGCGTTCATAGAAGTAGAAAATAAAAGTAGAGACTAGATACACATGTACTGTCTGGCCTTCATAGAAGTAGAATATAAAAGTGGAGATTAGATACACATGTACTGTTTGGCGATCATAGAAGTATAAAATAAAAATATAGTGGAGACTAGATACACATGTACTGTCTGGCGTTCATAGAAGTAGAAAATAAAAGTGGAGACTAGATACACATGCTGGCGTTCATAGAAGTAGAAAATAAAAGTAGAGACTAGATACACATGTACTGTCTGGCGTTCATAGAAGTAGAAAATAAAAGTAGAGACTAGATACACATGTACTGTCTGGCGTTCATAGAAGTAGAAAATAAATGTGGAGACTAGATACACATGTACTGTCTGGCGTTCATAGAAGTAGAAAATAAAAGTGGAGACTAGACACACATGTACTGTTTGGCGTTCATAGAAGTAGAAAATAAAAGTGGAGACTAGATACACATGTACTGTCTGGCGTTCATAGAAGTAGAAAATAAAAGTAGAGACCACATACGCATATACTGTCTGGCGTTCATAGAAGTAGAAAATATAAGTGGAGACTAGATACACATGTACTGTCTGGCGTTCATAGAAGTAGAAAATAAAAGAAGAGACTAGATACACATGAACTGTCTGGCCTTCATAGAAGTAGAAAATAAAAGTAGAGACTAGATACACATGCTGGCATTCATAGAAGTAGAAAAAAGTAGAGACTAGATACACATGTACTGTCTGGCGTTCATAGAAGTAGAAAATAAAAGTAGAGACTAGATACACATATACTGTCTGGCGTTCATAGAAGTAGAAGAGAGAAGTAGAGACTAGATACACATATACTGTCTGGCCTTCATAGAAGTAGAAAATAAAAATAGAGACTAGATACACATGTACTGTCTGGCGTTCATAGAAGTAGAAAATAAAAATAAAAGTGGAGACTAGATACAAATATACTGTCTCGCGTTCATAGAAGTAGAAAATAAAAGTGGAGACTAGATACACATGTACTTTCTGGCGTTCATAGAATTAGAAAATAAAATTAGAGACTAGATACACATGTACTCTTTGGCGTTCATAGAAGTAGAAAATAAAAGTAGAGACTAGATACACATGTACTGTCTGGCGTTCATAGAAGTAGAAAATAAAAGTAGAGACTACATACGCATATACTGTCTGGCGTTCATAGAAGTAGAAAATAAAAGTGGAGACTAGATACACATGTACTGTTTGGCGATCATAGAAGTAGAAAATAAAAGTGGAGACTAGATACACATGTACTGTTTGGCGTTCATAGAAGTAGAAAATAAAAGTGGAGACTAGATACACATGTACTGTCTGGCGTTCATAGAAGTAGAAAATAAAAGTAGAGACTACATACGCATATATTGTCTGGCGTTCATAGAAGTAGAAAATAAAAGTGGAGACTAGATACACATGTACTGTCTGGCGTTCATAGAAGGAGAAAATAAAAGTAGAGACTAGATACACATGAACTGTCTGGCCTTCATAGAAGTAGAAAATAAAAGTAGAGACTAGATACACATGCTGGCATTCATAGAAGTAGAAAATAAAAGTAGAGACTAGATACGCATGTACTGTCTGGCGTTCATAGCAGTAGAAAATAAAAGTAGAGACTAGATACACATATATTGTCTGGCGTTCATAGAAGTAGAAGAGAGAAGTAGAGACTAGATACACATATACTGTCTGGCCTTCATAGAAGTAGAAAATAAAAATAGAGACTAGATACACATGTACTGTCTGGCGTTCATAGAAGTAGAAAATAAAAATAAAAGTGGAGACTAGATACAAATATACTGTCTGGCGTTCATAGAAGTAGAAAATAAAAGTGGAGACTAGATACACATGTACTGTCTGGCGTTCATAGAAGTAGAAAATAAAATTAGAGACTAGATACACATGTACTCTTTGGCGTTCATAGAAGTAGAAAATAAAAGTAGAGACTAGATACACATGTACTGTTTGGCGTTCATAGAAGTAGAAAATAAAAGTAGAGACTAGATACACATGTACTGTCTGGCGTTCATAGAAGTAGAAAATAAACGTGGAGACTAAATACACATGTACTGTATGGCGTTCATAGAAGTAGAAAATAAAAGTAGAGACTAGATACACATGTACTGTCTGGCGTTCATAGAAGTAGAAAATAAAAGTAGAGACTACATACGCATATACTGTCTGGCGTTCATAGAAGTAGAAAATAAAAGTAGAGACTAGATACACATGTATTGTCTGGCGTTCATAGAAGTAGAAAATAAATGTGGAGACTAGATACACATGTACTGTCTGGCGTTCATAGAAGTAGAAAATAAAAGTGGAGACTAGATACACATGTACTGTTTGGCGATCATAGAAGTAGAAAATAAAAGTGGAGACTAGATACACATGTACTGTTTGGCGTTCATAGAAGTAGAAAATAAAAGTGGAGACTAGATACACATGTACTGTCTGGCGTTCATAGAAGTAGAAAATAAAAGTAGAGACTACATACGCATATACTGTCTGGCGTTCATAGAAGTAGAAAATAAAAGTGGAGACTAGATACACATGTACTGTTTGGCGATCATAGAAGTAGAAAATAAAAGTGGAGACTAGATACACATGTACTGTTTGGCGTTCATAGAAGTAGAAAACAAAAGTGGAGACTAGATACACATGTACTGTCTGGCGTTCATAGAAGTAGAAAATAAAAGTAGAGACTACATACGCATATACTGTCTGGCGTTCATAGAAGTAGAAAATAAAAGTGGAGACTAGATACACATGTACTCTCTGGCGTTCATAGAAGTAGAAAATAAAAGTAGAGACTAGATACACATGAACTGTCTGGCCTTCATAGAAGTAGAAAATAAAAGTAGAGACTAGATACACATGCTGGCATTCATAGAAGTAGAAAATAAAAGTAGAGACTAGATACGCATGTACTGTCTGGCGTTCATAGCAGTAGAAAATAAAAGTAGAGACTAGATACACATATATTGTCTGGCGTTCATAGAAGTAGAAGAGAGAAGTAGAGGCTAGATACACATATACTGTCTGGCCTTCATAGAAGTAGAAAATAAAAATAGAGACTAGATACACATGTACTGTTTGGCGTTCATAGAAGTAGAAAATAAAAATAAAAGTGGAGACTAGATACAAATATACTGTCTGGCGTTCATAGAAGTAGAAAATAAAAGTGGAGACTAGATACACATGTACTGTCTGGCGTTCATAGAAGTAGAAAATAAAATTAGAGACTAGATACACATGTACTCTTTGGCGTTCATAGAAGTAGAAAATAAAAGTAGAGACTAGATACACATGTACTGTTTGGCGTTCATAGAAGTAGAAAATAAAAGTAGAGACTAGATACACATGTACTGTCTGGCGTTCATAGAAGTAGAAAATAAATTTAGAGACTAGATACACATGTACTCTTTGGCGTTCATAGAAGTAGAAAATAAAAGTAGAGACTAGATACACATGTACTGTCTGGCGTTCATAGAAGTAGAAAATAAAATTAGAGACTAGATACACATGTACTCTTTGGCGTTCATAGAAGTAGAAAATAAAAGTAGAGACTAGATACACATGTACTGTCTGGCGTTCATAGAAGTAGAAAATAAAAATAAAAGTGGAGACTAGATACAAATATACTGTCTGGCGTTCATAGAAGTAGAAAATAAAAGTGGAGACTAGATACACATGTACTGTCTGGCGTTCATAGAAGTAGAAAATAAAATTAGAGACTAGATACACATGTACTCTTTGGCGTTCATAGAAGTAGAAAATAAAAGTAGAGACTAGATACACATGTACAGTCTGGCCTTCATAGAAGTAGAATATAAAAGTAGAGACTAGATACACATGTACTGTTTGGCGATCATAGAAGTATAAAATAAAAATATAGTGGAGACTAGATACACATGTACTGTCTGGCGTTCATAGAAGTAGAAAATAAAAGTGGAGACAAGATACACATGCTGGCGTTCATAGAAGTAGAAAATAAAAGTAGAGACTAGATACACATGTACTGTCTGGCCTTCATAGAAGTAGAAAATAAAAGTAGAGACTATATACGCATGTACTGTCTGGCGTTCATAGAAGTAGAAAATAAAAGTAGAGACTAGATACACATGTACTGTTTGGCGTTCATAGAAGTAGAAAATAAAAGTAGAGACTAGATATACATGTACTGTCTGGCGTTCATAGAAGTAGAAAATAAAAGTGGAGACTAGATACACATGTACTGTCTGGCGTTCATAGAAGTAGAAAATAAATGTGGAGACTAGATACACATGTACTGTCTGGCGTTCATAGAAGTAGAAAATAAAAGTGGAGACTAGATACACATATACTGTTTGGCGATCATAGAAGTAGAAAATAAAAGTGGAGACTAGATACACATGTACTGTTTGGCGTTCATAGAAGTAGAAAATAAAAGTGGAGACTAGATACACATGTACTGTCTGGCGTTCATAGAATTAGAAAATAAAAGTAGAGACTACATACGCATATACTGTCTGGCGTTCATAGAAGTAGAAAATAAATGTGGAGACTAGATACACATGTACTGTTTGGCGATCATAGAAGTAGAAAATAAAAGTGGAGACTAGATACACATGTACTGTTTGGCGTTCATAGAAGTAGAAAATAAAAGTGGAGACTAGATACACATGTACTGTCTGGCGTTCATAGAAGTAGAAAATAAAAGTAGAGACTACATACGCATATACTGTCTGGCGTTCATAGAAGTAGAAAATAAAAGTGGAGACTAGATACACATGTACTGTCTGGCGTTCATAGAAGTAGAAAATAAAAGTAGAGACTAGATACACATGAACTGTCTGGCCTTCATAGAAGTAGAAAATAAAAGTAGAGACTAGATACACATGCTGGCATTCATAGAAGTAGAAAATAAAAGTAGAGACTAGATACACATATACTGTCTGGCGTTCATAGAAGTAGAAGAGAGAAGTAGAGACTAGATACACATATACTGTCTGGCCTTCATAGAAGTAGAAAATAAAAATAGAGACTAGATACACATGTACTGTCTGGCGTTCATAGAAGTAGAAAATAAAAATAAAAGTGGAGACTAGATACAAATATACTGTCTTGCGTTCATAGAAGTAGAAAATAAAAGTGCAGACTAGATACACATGTACTGTCTGGCGTTCATAGAATTAGAAAATAAAATTAGAGACTAGATACACATGTACTCTTTGGCGTTCATAGAAGTAGAAAATAAATGTAGAGACTAGATACACATGTACTGTCTGGCCTTCATAGAAGTAGAATATAAAAGTGGAGATTAGATACACATGTACTGTTTGGCGATCATAGAAGTATAAAATAAAAATATAGTGGAGACTAGATACACATGTACTGTCTGGCGTTCATAGAAGTAGAAAATAAAAGTGGAGACTAGATACACATGCTGGCGTTCATAGAAGTAGAAAATAAAAGTAGAGACTAGATACACATGTACTGTCTGGCGTTCATAGAAGTAGAAAATAAAAGTAGAGACTAGATACACATGTACTGTCTGGCGTTCATAGAAGTAGAAAATAAATGTGGAGACTAGATACACATGTACTGTCTGGCGTTCATAGAAGTAGAAAATAAAAGTGGAGACTAGACACACATGTACTGTTTGGCGTTCATAGAAGTAGAAAATAAAAGTGGAGACTAGATACACATGTACTGTCTGGCGTTCATAGAAGTAGAAAATAAAAGTAGAGACCACATACGCATATACTGTCTGGCGTTCATAGAAGTAGAAAATATAAGTGGAGACTAGATACACATGTACTGTCTGGCGTTCATAGAAGTAGAAAATAAAAGAAGAGACTAGATACACATGAACTGTCTGGCCTTCATAGAAGTAGAAAATAAAAGTAGAGACTAGATACACATGCTGGCATTCATAGAAGTAGAAAATAAAAGTAGAGACTAGATACACATGTACTGTCTGGCGTTCATAGAAGTAGAAAATAAAAGTAGAGACTAGATACACATATACTGTCTGGCGTTCATAGAAGTAGAAGAGAGAAGTAGAGACTAGATACACATATACTGTCTGGCCTTCATAGAAGTAGAAAATAAAAATAGAGACTAGATACACATGTACTGTCTGGCGTTCATAGAAGTAGAAAATAAAAATAAAAGTGGAGACTAGATACAAATATACTGTCTGGCGTTCATAGAAGTAGAAAATAAAAGTGGAGACTAGATACACATGTACTTTCTGGCGTTCATAGAATTAGAAAATAAAATTAGAGACTAGATACACATGTACTCTTTGGCGTTCATAGAAGTAGAAAATAAAAGTAGAGACTAGATACACATGTACTGTCTGGCCTTCATAGAAGTAGAATATAAAAGTGGAGACTAGATACACATGTACTGTTTGGCGATCATAGAAGTATAAAATAGAAATATAGTGGAGACTAGATACACATGTACTGTCTGGCGTTCATAGAAGTAGAAAATAAAAGTGGAGACTAGATACACATGCTGGCGTTCATAGAAGTAGAAAATAAAAGTAGAGACTAGATACACATGTACTGTCTGGCCTTCATAGAAGTAGAAAATAAAAGTGGAGACTAGATACACATGTACTGTTTGGCGATTATAGAAGTAGAAAATAAAAGTGGAGACTAGATACACATGTACTGTTTGGCGATCATAGAAGTAGAAAATAAAAGTGGAGACTAGATACACTTGTACTGTTTGGCGTTCATAGAAGTAGAAAATAAAAGTGGAGACTAGATACACATGTACTGTCTGGCGTTCATAGAAGTAGAAGAGAGAAGTAGAGACTAGATACACATGTACTGTTTGGCGATCATAGAAGTAGAAAATAAAAGTAGAGACTAGATACACATGTACTGTCTGGCGTTCATAGAAGTAGAAAATAAAAGTGGAGACTAGATACACATGTACTGTCTGGCGTTCATAGAAGTAGAAAATAAAAGTAGAGACTAGATACACATGTGCTGTCTGGCCTTCATAGAAGTAGAAAATAAAAGTAGAGACTAGATACACATGTACTGTCTGGCGTTCATAGAAGTAGAAAATAAAAGTGGAGACTAGATACACATGTACTGTCTGGCGTTCATAGAAGTAGAAACTAAAAGTAGAGACTAGATACACATGTACTGTTTGGCGTTCATAGAAGTAGAAAATAAAAGTAGAGACTAGATACACATGTACTGTCTGGCGTTCATAGAAGTAGAAAATAAAAGTAGAGACTAGATACACATGTACTGTCTGGCGTTCATAGAAGTAGAAAATAAAAGTAGAGACTAGATACACATGTACTGTCTGTCGTTCATGGAAGTAGAAGAGAGAAGTAGAGACTTAGAGTCTCTGATTTTCTCCTCTACGTCTATGAGCGCTAAACAACACATGCGTCTTTATTTATGAATTGCTAATAAACAGTTCCGCGTTTTACCAGCTTATGTCAAGTCAGACGAGACATCCTCATGTTCCTCTTTAGTGGCTGCTCTTGTAAATCAAACAAGTCGGGCGATATACGCACGTGTCAATAATATTTGGTGCCTTTTGAAAGATCAGTTGGGGCAAGACAGACTAGATGTACATGTGCTCGTAAAAAACACATTCTATGACTCGTGACAAGTCAACTGGGCCCACAAGTGTACCTGTTTGGTCGTTTCTATAACTTGTGACAAGTTAACTGGCCACACAAGTGTGCCTGTTTGGTCGTTTCTATAACTCGTGACAAGTCAACTGGGCCCACAAGTGTACCTGTTTGGTCGTTTCTTATAAATTGTGACAAGTCAACTGGCCACACAAGTGTACCTGTTTGGTCGTTTCTATAACTTGTGACAAGTCAACTGGGCCCACAAGTGTGCCTGTTTGGTCGTTTCTTATAAATTGTGACAAGTCAACTGGCCACACAAGTGTACCTGTTTGGTCGTTTTTTATGACTTGTGACAAGTCAACAGGCCACACACGTGTGACTGTTTGGTCATTTTTTTATAACTTGCAACAAGTCAACAGGGCACAAAGGTGTGCCTGTTTGGTTGTTTTTTCATCACTTGTGGCAAGTCAACTGGTGCCTGTTATTTTCGTGTTTAAAAAAAAAAATTACTTATGACAAGTCAACTGGGCACACACGTGATCTGTTTGGTCGTTTTTTTTCCACTTCTGACAAGAGGACACACAAGTGTGCATGGTATGTCTCATTTTCAGTAATGGATATTGATTCGGTCGTTTCTATCGGTTGTGTCATACCCGAACACATGTTAGATCATTTCTAACAGTAGTGACAAGCCAGACTGGATATGGATTCGGTTCACTTTATCAGTATTGCCAAACGAGATTGGGTATAGGTTTGGTCGTTTTTATATGTTGTGAGATTGGGTATAGTTTTAGTTGTTTCTTCCCATTGTTTCAAGCCGATTGAGCATACGTGTGGTAGTTTTAATCAGTGGTGACAAACCTTAATACACAGAAGTTTGGTCGATCTTTACTGTTATGTAAAAATATACGTGATTTTGATTTGGTCGTTTATATCAATTGTGTCAAGCGAAACTGGACACCGTCAAGCGAAACTGGACACATGTTTGGTCGTCATGATGTATACATCCAACCTCTACAAAGATTTGATCATTTCTGTTGAGTCTAGCTAGACTACATATGTTTCGTCGTTCCTATCTACTGTATGAAGCCGGACTGGGCATACTTATGTCTGTTACATTTGATCCTTCTAAGAGTAGTTCTAAGACAGACTGTACAAACTAGTATACCCACCTCCTCGTCTTGTTTAGTAAACTCATGATTTCCGGAAACTTTGTTGATTATCTGCGCCACACCAATGACTTCACCCTCGTAGTTGAGAATTGGCATGGATAAGATGCTATGTGTCCGGTATCCTGTCTTCTTATCCACAGCTTGATTAAATCGTGGATCCTGTTATTAAGCATGAAAAACAAAACGAGGTTATGTGTAGTCACGCTGTATTTAACAAATACAGTACCACTTCGATTAATTGTTATCGTTGGGGTGGGGGACCAGGTCTGTGACGGATAACCAAATAGACAGATAACAAAAATCCTTTACATAATAAATATGTACATTAACGTGATTTCACTGCAGATGTCGCGAAACGGAAGTGAGCCTCAAACGGGTTAACGCATTCCCCACTTTTTTCCAGTGAGTGGAGTCCTCGGAGTTAAAATTAGTTGGGACTATTTTTTAGGTTCACGAGAAGTTATGTATCGGAGGGTTTCATGAACTTTACTGGTCTCGAGAAACATAACTCAACTCTTTGAATGTGCGTAGATACTTTTCTGATGAAAGTCGTACATTCTGATAAACCTCGGGGATCGGGAATTGCCATCATTTCGTGGGACGATTCTCGATGTTCGGCGGGTTCCGTGATTGTATGAACTTCCGGACCCGACCCGAATTGGTCATTCGATAGTCTGTCATTGAGACCAGAGGCCGTTTTTCGTCCAGCTGTATTATTATGCATCTTCTGGGGAGCCAGAGAATGAACTACAGCCAAGGTCTTCAGAGGCCGCTTCGATTTCCCGCTGTATTACTACCCATCTTCTGGGGAGACAGAGAATGATCTACAGCAGGGGTCTTTATGAAGCTATCCTATCGATGTCTGTTGACGAATAGTTCTTAAGTTTAAAGGTAACACATTTATACTTGGCGTCACTTAACTAGGTTTTGTTTTTCAGTTGTGGATCAATTATCGACCAAGCAGGCCAGTTGTGTCGTAAACCTGTGCTGTAACCTAGATGTACGCGTGTGCCTAAGGTCTGCGGACAAGACAACATGAACCTCGCTAGTCAATTCTGTGGGGCAGTCTGGTTGAGGCGAATTACCAATACATTCGACGCCCGATCTCAATAATGGTGTGTACCTTAGGGAAATACTGTTCTTATAGAGAACTTCTTCGGGAACAGAGCTATAATTTGATTACCCTAATGGATAGGTTTGACATTAATACTTTTCAACCATCATCATGTGGCGGGGTGAAACAAGTACTCTTCAGTCAGCATCATGTGACGCGCGAGAACCGCAACGTGCGTTTCTCGTCAAGGCGGAAACCCAGATATGTAGGAGGGCTGTAAGCTGTGAAGTGATTATTGACACCCAGGCCTGTTGGTATTTAACTGGGTATGGTCAAGGGGGAAAAGATATCTTCACACCTACTAGGGCTATCTAACCTTGGGCGGTTAGGCGGTGGGGAGACACCCAAAAATGTACCCCTGGTTTATTTCATCAGTGTTATCTGACGCAACACTTCCTTGAGAACAAAAGAACATTTTGTCAGGCTGGTCTAACTTTCTATTGTCTCTGTACTTTTATCGGAAGCAGATTGTTCCGGGTGTTTTTTACACACACACACACACACACACGCACGCACTCACGCACGCACGCACGCATGCACGCACGCACACACACACACACACACACACACACATATCAAGAACACACAACTCTTCTGTTATTTGTTTGTCTTTAAATCAGTATTTCAGGGTAGTTTTACCAGTGCAGCCTGAGCATCTTCCAGCAACCTTGCAGGTGACAGAGAGTGCTTACCTGAGGTATCCTGATATGCTTATCTACTATTTCTGACGAGAAAGATTGTGATTGTTAAGAAAGATGATCCATGCCATAAAACGTGATGATCTCCATAGAAGGTATGGAATTCTGCATCCTCATGAATGGAACCTGTCATCATATCATCTAGCTACTAGGTATGAGACTTGTGGCTGAAAAGCTGATGGACCTAAGTTAGGATTACTAAGAGTCGTAACCTAGCCTGTCTGTGAGAGATGTCTGGGAAGTCAGACATATGATAGTGGTCTGAGCTCGAGGGGCTGACCACAAGAGAGAGAGTGAGTCGGTGATTAATATTGGTGTAGTATGTATTATTCAAAGTTGTGATGGATTTGTACACCTGGCATGTTCTTGCTTACAGGAACCCCTTTGCTGTTTGCTGTGGGCTAGTTGCTGTTTGCTGTTGCTGTTGGTTAGTGCTGTTTGCTGTTTGAAAGACGTCTCACCTCCAGTCAGCCAGGAGACCGAGACTGGGCTATCAAACCGAAGCTCTCGGAAGAAGACTATTCTACGATGCTATCTGTAGTAGAAGATCTGAGTCTAGACAGTGCAGAAGGCCAAGTGGCTAGTGACTGTTAAAACCACCAGGTTCAAGTCCAGAGGCTCCATAAGGCGTCATACAGGATCATGTGACTGTATCCTACCACCTATTTCTACAAACTGAAACTCAATAATTCACTGACAGGACTCTCGTGGGATGATGAGACTGTCCACCAGACTACTCTCACCCTACCAACTGTTCTTGTCTATATGTCTGTGTGTCAGAATCTGAATCTCCAATAAAGATTCTAGGTTCGCCTGTTATAATTTTGTTCTCTTATAGTCTTTGTGTATCAGGAGTCGTCAAATGGGAAGTGTCGTCCGGGAACCGTCCCGGTGGCAATTGGTGTATGGGTAGACAGAAGTTAATCTATAACCTCAACTAAAAGGTTGCGACAACAACTGAGATCCGGGCCAGTGTTGTCACAGCGGGCTTGGGACGAAAATGAAAACAGAACCCTTTAAAAGTGAATAATACATACATATTGTATTTAATTTTACAAAACTATAAATATAACCTTCAATATAAGAGTAGTAATGTACTACGATGTATGAATGTAATACTATAAACCTACGTTACTTTAAAATAATCTGATGAATAATGATCAATAACTAGTATATATATATATATATATATATATATATATATATATATATATATATATATATATATATATATATATATATATATATATAAGCACTTCTCAATTCCAATGAAAACTGTCACTGACAATAATAAAGAAATGACAGCAAAGAGCAAAGATAAATAATTTATTTTTCGAAAAAAAGGGGGGGGGGGCAGAAATAGCTCTGGAAGAAGATCAGAAGTAGATAAAAAGAAGTCTTTAATAGGAATGGCACTCTATGAAATTAATCAACAATATAATCAATAATATATGACATGAGCGCGGTTCAATGCATGCACTACGGGAGGAAAGACGGGCCATCTATTCCTTTGTGCACTCAGGTCTACAAATGCAAGGGTTGTAATATATGACACAGCAGGTTAATGTACGGAACTTTTATTAATTTTTTTTTTAAAGACACGTTAATAAACAATGAGATATCTTTGCTTACATCATTAGAAAACAAATTGAACATGGAAAACTATTGAAGCTAATGCAAAATAAAGAAAAGTGATTGACGATTATTGAGGCTGAAGGAAAATGTAATAACATTCTTCATTTTCATCATGTGCCATGTCAATAAGTGCGGGCGATCATCGTTGGCCATCTCCCACAATCACCAGTCTTGGATCAGGTCTGAGTTCTTGTCCCGATTGTGCCACGTGGCCCAGACATGCAGATGTGAAAGGTGGAGAGTGTAGAGAGTGGTGCAATGGAATGACAGGTCTAGAAATTCAATAGTTAGGGGCAACTAGACCTCTGGAGACATAACGCTATTGCGTAAGTCAAAGAAAATACCGTTGGGGAACTTTTAGTGACAGTGAGAGACACAGTCGACAATTGGCAGAATCGGGGCCTCCGTGAGATCGACTTCTAGCAGAATATGAATGGAGATATAGGTAGTCACCGTAATTCTGAAGATGCCTTCAAATTTGAAATCTCATTTGCCCCTCAGTTTTCTGTAAGATTTGGCTTCTGATCTACCTTACGATTTATCTTCTCATTTTGCCCTAGAATGTACCTTCTCATTATGCGCTAGGATTTGCCTTCTCATTTTGCCTAAGTATTTGACATTTGTTATGCCTTATCATTTTACCATTTGATTTGATTTGCCTTCTGAATCGTAATACCAAGGACAGTAACTGTAACCGACTGTCGGTTTATGTTTCTGAATGTTCCAATGAAGTGGCTCTAGCTCATGTAGGTAAAATACATAGGAATGTTCATAAATAAACACACATGTATTGTTCGGCACTCATAGAAGTAGAGACTAGAGGACGCACTAGACAACATAACAATTGAAAGGTACAGTTACCATAGATCTCAAAATTGTATATTATCTGAGACGAATTCTGTCCACATTACATAGCTGTGGGCTCATGAGGATGATAGATCTGGCTAATGAAGACACCTTACCAGGGGTGTCTAGCTGGTCATGCGTAGAAGTATACTAGTTCCTGCAGCGAGGTGCTGTCGTAATTTGAAGGCAAAAGGTTCGAATCCCGGTCGGTAACTATGGCTTTCAATGTGTATATTGTCTAGTGCGTCCTCTAGTTTGTACTTCTCTCTTCTACTTCTATGAGAGCCAATACATGCGTGTTTATTTGTAAACTGCCGTGATGGCCTCAAAGGGTTCCCCAATTGATATTTTATAGAAATGTTCACAGCTATAAGAAATTTAGTGGCGCTACCATCTTGGACTTGGGGTTGTCAGGAAGAAGCGAATAGATTTGTTGGGAATCGAAGGCACGTAAAGTTATGGCATTTTATTTCGACAAGGGCAGAATGATATCCATGATGCATGAAAACCATCCTAATGTTACCGGAACCCGTTAGTGAAGTAGAGAATACTAACACTGCAGTCTACCATGCAGTTTAAACAGAGGGTTGGTGTGAGACTGGCTATAACATCAATAGAAAACGTTAATTGCAATATGCAACCAAATCGTGAATACGACTACAAAGGTTTAACGTGAGTTAAATGAGGGCTGCTGATTTTCTAGTGACTGTCGCTTCCATCGCCGATGAACTGTAATTTTTTTCGTGGCAGACTTTTGTGGTGGCATTCTGGTAGCGGGGTTATGCGTAGTACACATGTGCGGGCTGTTGGTTTGTCGAGACTCCTGTCTGTTCCGCTTTTCAAATGGGACAGTAGGGAGCATTTTGTATGATATTCACTGGCACAGGAACGGAGCATAACGGGGCGACCCTTTGCCGTGAAATTGGAACCGCGACTAACTAACAAAATGAGGGATCACGCTTTGATTAGCGAAATTACACGTAGACGGTCAAAAATTTTTGGACACGTTTTAAGAAACAATACATTTCAGAACTTGGTGAAAACTGGCAAGGTTGAGAGGAAAAGAACAAGGTGAAGGCAGAGAAGTAAATATCTGGATATCTTGGCCACATGACATAGTGGAGACAAGAACGCGGAGCTTATACACGACTTTGGTCATCGTGTGAAATGGCGAAACATGATCGCCCACGCTTATCGGCATGACACATGATGATGACGATGCTCCGCTGTCAGATGAAAAACAGCAGCAGAAGAAGTAGAATAAACCACGACAAACTCTTGCATCATGACACCACAGCTGATACAACTAGACAAAGACTACTTGAATTTAGAATCAAACAGTAACGCGGGGACAATGCACCTGAAAGGTCGACGCAAGCATAAAACTAATCAAGGTGTAACGGAAACAATAAGTTTACAAATCCGTCGATACATGCGACGAGTGACATTAATATTGACATTAATATTCCCACTGGGAAGTGAAAAGCGACAACAGACGCAGAATACACCAGGACAAACTCTTGAATCATGACATCGCAGCTGAAATCCCCTTTCATCTCTCTCTCTCTCTCTCTCTCTCTCTCTCTCTCTCTCTCTCTCTCTCTCTCTCTCTCTCTCTCTCTCTCTCTCTCTCTCTCTTCCTGAAATCATCAATGTATCACTGAAATCCCCCTTTATTTCTCTCTTCTCCCACCCCCTCCGTGATCTAACTGAAATCACACATTTATCATTAAAATACCCCGTCTTTTCTCTCCCGCCCCTCTTCCCTCTCTCCCCTTACCCTCAATTTATCACTAAAATTCTCCTTTATCTCCCCCCCCCCTCTGCGCTCTCTCTCCTGAAATCATACATTTAACACTAAAATGCCTCTCTCTCTCTCTCTCTCTCTCTCTCTCTCTCTCTCTCTCTCTCTCTCTCTCTCTCTCACTGAAATCCTAAATTTATCACTGAAATACCCTTTTATTTCCCCCTCTCTTACTTGTATTGTGTTGTGTTAGTTTGTGTGTATGTATGTATGTGTGTATACAAGTGACAGTTGACAGTTGGTGCAACGTTTAGATTAGGTTTCAGGACTAAACTGCATAAACAGTTATCCCAAAATTGAAGATGACAGGCCCGAAGAAACTGATGACTGACGACATCTTTATAATGAAGAAAATAAGAAGAAATAACAAAAATAATCATGCCAAACATGAAGAGATTCACAGGAAAATTAGGAAATTATGTAAAGAAATCTGGCTTCAGAAAACTTGCAGAAATTGAAAACTACAGTTGCAGGAAATTGAAAACAACACAGCACCCAAAATAGTAAATTAATGCCAAAAACAAAACGAATTAATTACCTTACAATGAAAAGATAACACATATCAATGGATTGCCTGAAGACAAACGACCGCAGAATCATAATGCACAAAGATAGGTTGTAAATACATTTTCAGATTATGTGGAATATCTTTCTTACGCTTCACGCGAAGAACAGTATGATATTCCATAAAATAATGAAGGACCATCAATGTTGAAGATGGAAGTTCGAAATGCTCTCAATCAAATGAAAACTGACACAACCCCGGGTCCAGACATCACAAAGGAAATTAGCATTGCCTTAGAAGAATTTGAAATTCACCAGGTTAAAAGACTGAGGAACACAATATAAGATACTGGAGAAAAGCCTCCTGATTTATATGTTAATCTATGTTTATTGCAGCTCTCAAGAAATTAGGAGCCTAAAGATGTGATTAACATGAAACAGTTAGCATACTGAGCCACATTACGAAGACATTTTAAGCTAAGCTGACTTTTGACTGACTGGCACCTTGCCGTCTTGACAGACGATAGTTTGTAAAATGGAGTTATACCTCTCCATAACACAAAGCCTGGGCTGAATTTAGAGACCATGTGTTGCCCATGCAGCATGATCCCTCTCTCGGCCTGTCTAGTATACTCCAGAGGAAAGGTAACACCAATACGTCTGGAACAAGACAAGCTGCAGAATCTGCCGGATCAGCAAAACAATGCTCTAATTGTCCGCCTGTCGGAGCTTCAATCCGAGACCAGTTGGCAACCAAGGCTTAGAGCCTGGTCTGCCCTGCCACGGCATTCAGTTTTTAGGTTGCATTTCCTTGCACCAGGATAAGGTTTGTACCCTCCCAATTGCGCTCCTCTTCCGTTCTCACAATGTGGGGTGTCGGGTTTGGTAAGCGTCGCCCAACATTCGGCGCTAACAGAAGCAGGTAGTACCGTCTACTGTCATACGGCAGCCCAGTCATATCTAACTTAGACCTGATATTTTAAGCTAAGTATCACCATGCAAAGATTAAGGAAGAAAATACAACCTAAACCGAAAAATAATGTGGGTTTGTAGATGGTAAGGGTACACCAAATCATAACAGTGACGTTAAATGTTGTCAAAATATTTTGTGAACCGAAACATGATTCTGTTTTAGAGCTGGTTTTCTTCGATTATTTCGCCATCCCGCATACCGAGTTCGAAACCGTTGCGGGCGATTTGGAAGCAGACCACCTAGGGCTGGTTTTCATATAATAGTATGAGTGCCGGCCGATCAGAAAGCAATGTCAAATTACTGAACGTAAACTTGTAAAGAAATCGCAAACAGCCAAAAATTCTGGGGTTGATTGCGACGTCATGTAAAGGATATGTAACCAACTTTTAAATGTCTTAGATGTTCAAATCTTCAACATACTTTGCGTAATTTTATTTCCAGAAAACAATGAAACATGCAGGAGGTAAAGAAGTTAATGCAATTTTCATGGACATACAATAGTCACAGGCTATTTAATACCTCCCATATTCTGCATTCAGCAACACAGGAAATTGCACGGTAATATGTAAATAATTTACCATTCAACGGTAAAGTAATTTGAACACAATCAATTTTCGAAATTCATAATATTCTCAGACTGCATATAAACAATTTCTTCAGAAAGTTTAGCTTTGGTTTAGGGTTGAACAGTTTGCCCCAGATACAAATGATCGATCTTAATGTATTATGAGATTATTGGGACTCTGTTAATTCACACCATCATTCAAAATGAGTTACTGGTTATTTATTGCTTTCAGTGCTTGAGCCGCATCGATGATTCAATTCCTTCTGAGCACAAAACCATAGCGGGATATTCATATTATACATTCATTTGAACAGTACAATAATTGTTTTCCCAAACAGATCTGAAGTGCTGTCATAATACAGGGTGTTTAAGTCTTATATATAGTTCTATTTATTAAGATGGAAGTAAAGAGATGAAGATAAGAGTCACGTTAGACTCATCAGTCTTAACAATAAGAATGTAAAAGAGGGGAAAAAATAAAATTAATTTGCTTGTGAATATTCACATCTATTGCGGTATCCACAGTTTTGTGGGGATGTGAAAGCTGGAAACTTACCACTTTCTTGGAGCAAATGAATCAGCCTTTAGAATTTAAATATGACTTAAATGTTCTCATTTCGTAACTATTATCACCATAGTGTGTCATGCCGATAAGCGTAGGCGGCCATGGTTCGCCATCTCACATGACCACCAGGGTTTTGGATCAGGTATGTGTTCTTGTCCCAGTTACGCCATGTGGCCAAGCCATTCAGGTATTTAACTCTCTACCTTTCCCTTACTATTTCCCATCAATTTTACCAGTTGCCACTAATAGGTCCTGTGTACTTCCCTCTATAACGTGCCCAACAAATATCTTGACCGTCTGGGTCTAATTTCACTAACCAATTTACGCTTTTCATGTGTATCTTGTAGAACCTGCTCATTCGTGTTCTGTCTGTCTATTCCATGTATAACCTTTTCATCAGAAACCACATTTCCATTGGCATTAGATGTTTCTCATCTTGTCCGCTTATTGTCTAGGTTTCGAATGCATGTAACAGTTTAGGTTCTATATAGCACTTCAACAGTTTTGTTTTGGGCACTACAATTAACAGCGTTTTATTGGTTAATGCGATTTTTTTTTTTAAATTTTGCAATAGGCGACGTCGTAAATATAGCATAAAGCAAATATTTGATAACTGAGAATTCCCCATTTTTAAAATAATTTGTCTGTCTCATCGAGTTTTCGTATAATATTGAAATACAAAGTAAGTTATGTCCATGATATTTCCCCCTCAAATATACACCAATATAATTAAGCTAAGTTAGTTGCATATCCTTTACGCAGTCTACACCAGAATATTTTGTCGGTGTGATCTCTTGGCAAGTTTACGTTCAGTAGTTTGTCATTACTTTCTGAACGACTAATGTAATACATAGTTATAAATCACACATTTAAAAAGCACAACCAATGGGAAAACAGCAAACAGTTAATGGATGTTACTCGCCATGATTACTGGCTCTCTGGTCTTTAAAATTTAAGTTTCGAATAGATAATCTATACAGGTTGTCGAGAGCCACTAATATGAGATGTCAAATGTTTAAATATTGTCTGGTTTCGACATGCTACTCGCCAAGAATACTTGGGAAAATTATGCTGATTCTGCCATATTACTCGACACGTTTCCATGTCAAAACTATTCCTTTCGATACAGTAGAAAGCAAGAGACAAAGAGACAGGTGCACGGACAGATATTCTCATGAAAAGTTTCCAGATTTGGTCATTTTAATTTTCACGATTCCATGTCCAATTCTTTCAGGTTTGGCCAAGTTACTCGTGACAATTCTTTGTCAAAATTGTCGTGGTTTGTTCATGTTACTTGCCACAATTTCACGTTGACATTTTCCTACCTTGGTCCTGTTACTCGTCAATACCTATTCTCCAGGGTACAATATAAATAAGTGACAAAGAGACAGACGAATGAATTCATGAACTCATTTCCTTTCGGACATTTTCGTGATTTGGTCATGTTGCTTGCTTGCGTTCGCTGGCTATGAACTCCAGCGTGAAGTCCTGCATGTCGGATGAAGACATTCTGTTGTCCAACATCAGTGTGATGTTATTTGGTCATGTTACTCGCCACGATTCCTTTTCACAATTTTCCTTGTTTGATCATGTTACTCTATAGCTACGGAGTTCGTATATTGTGTGACTATTTTCGCACCCGCTCTGCGAAAGAAGTTCGAGATATATGGTTAAACAATTTGTCCCCAGGCGGTTTCCTACCATGGGCCTATGATTTTACATCGTCATCACATTTTGTAGGCCTGACAGAATCGGAGGTATAGATGGCCAGTCTTTCCTTCACTTGGCGAGACGATGAACGCATGCGTCGAACCCTCGTTCTATCGCGTCCATAACATTATCAGAAGAGCTCTCTATCAACTATACTAACGAGCTCACTGAGTCATATGGAGTCCGGTGCAACACGTTTGTCTGTAATCCCTTTTTATTAACACCATAATAACAGGACACATGTCATTTATGAGGCATATCAAGAGAAGAAGTGGAGTAGAGAAATTAGTCTTATTTCATAAAATACTTGGCAAGAGAAGCAAGGAAAGACTGAGACATATGTATGCGGAAATAGTGCATAACTGGGCAATCAATAATAATATACGCAACATCGGCCTGCCACTGTCATCTACTGCCTTTAGCACCTTGCGGTGTAGGACAGGAGGAGGGAGGAATCGTGAGTCTCGGGATTTAAGGCCGCCTGGCTAGTGCAGTCGCTGCGAACTGCAGGTTAAGGTGCTTTTTCTTTTTGCCCCGTCAGAAAAAAATAATCCACACCTTACCGAGGATTCGAACCCGGGTTTCCCGAATGAGAACCCAGCATTCTAGCCACTCGGCCAGCCGCTCCTCAACATCAACGTCATCAAACTACCATATAAATAAAAAGAGGATTTAATGCGTTCTGGCAAGAGGACCGACTTCCACAGGGTTTTACCCCATATGGCTCGGTCTCTCTTCACAAGGAAGCCTGCACAGAGCACAAACTCCGTAGTCTAACCACGACTCCTGGCAGTCTCCGAGAAAAGAACACTCGTGAACCGAACGACGTGGCCCGGAATGGAACCCACGAAAGTCGTAACGCGGAGCAGGCTGTTTAATCATTACGCCACGAAGACTTCCATAATGGGAAAGAATGAGGGATTATGATGGCCACTGGCTGCAGCAGAAGAAGTTGTACCTGAAGGAAAAAAGAAGCTCATGCAAATGATGACTGTTGCCATTGCTCCTGATGATGTTTTTGCTGTTGGTGATTTTATGGCGCTTTCATCTAGTGCCAATAAGGATGACTGCAGTTAACAGATGAAAGCAACCACAAAAGCAAACGTTGTCACGCAGGTGTGAAATGCTAAAGCGATATTGGCGACTGTCACGCAAAAGTGAAGCCGTAATCATCATCAAGTGGCCTGCAAAGTGGTGTTGGCGTCCCTATCTCATCACAGATCTTGGTCCTTGGTGTTCTGGATCAATTCCATTTATTATATTCCTCCATGAATTAGCCATCAAGCACAATTACTGTCTGTCTCTGCCTTTTATAACCCTGATCTTTCCAATCGTCACGATGTTCTCTAATGCATTTCTTCTCATGATGTGAACAAAGTGCACTGTTTATCTCTTTCTTATAGTTGCGTGTAATGGGTTACTTTCATTTAGTCCCTTTCATGCGACCGTTGTTAGTTACTCTGACCGTCCAACGTACTCTCAATATTCGTCTCAAAAACTATATTTTCGCTGCCTCCTGTCCTGTTCGCTGTTCTTCTTAATTTATTAGTTCACAGTTCGATATTCACGGTCAGACAAAAGAACAGGTTCTAAATAAAATGTCAATACTTTATTTCTGACAGTAGCCACTTTACTCAAGAGGAAACTGCAATGAAACTACGCTTATAATGTTATGCGCACGGTCGGACGAATGCTCCACGCCTGGGTTCGTCACCTGCTAAGTGAGGGAACTGGCCACTTATTCCTCCTTGCATTCAGGCATCCAAAATGTGATGTCTGATAACCTCACAGACCCTTAGCAGAAAACTATAGGGTGTAGTTTTAATGACTGTGCAGTGTTTGAAAATATTGTCGGTCCAAGTTTTGTATTCACCCTCTGTAAAGTTCATGCAACATAATGGGTAAATACAAAAATTGGACCGGAAATATTTTCAAACATTGCACAGTCATTAAAATTACACCCTGTACTTCGGGACAATTATTTGTTTAAATTTTAATTTCTGACATTTAATGAAAGTGATTTATTACATAAGATATATTTCATCTTCTGAAATGCAGTTTTATTTGGCCTATTGTGCTATTAATCTCTGTCACACGCCTTCCATCTCATTTTATAAATGCTTCCAAATATTTGTATCGGCAGGTTTTGACTTCTAGGGATAAAATATACAGTTCGTACAGGAAAAGGGCGAGGTGAGGGATGTGTGTGAGACAAATTTTAACATTAAAACAAGAAATATTCTACAGGCTATTGATCGACATCTTTTTTGTTTCGTTGTTGTTGCATATCCTTTTCCTTTACAGGACATCGCTGTCAACATCAGCATCTTTCAGCTGATTGTTGATTTCTTGGCAAGATTACGCTAAGTAGTTTGCCATTGCTTTCTGAGCGGTCGGCTCACATACCCCGTAAGTTACCGACGCTATTCGAACCATTAGAGGTAGAAAAAATAACTACTGGCTAAAATGAACAATGAGGCGCTTTCGACATTTACAACCTGCAAACTAGAGGCCAACCGACTTGTTCGGGATCAAGATGGGTGGATGGACGGACGGATGGATGGGTGGGTAGGTAAGTAGGCATATGAATGGAAGGACGGACGGACGGACGATCAGACGGACGGACAGACAGATAAACCGATGAAACGATAGACATATGAAAGACAAACGGACAGGCAGACAGATAAACCGACCGACATACATACAGAAAGACGGATGGACGAACAGAGAGGACAGACAGACATATGGACAGACGGACAAATGTCTGGATGGGTAGGTAAGTAGACGGACGGACAGATAGATAGATAGACAGACAGACAAACAAATATAATTTAGATATATATCAATAATATCATAATAAAAACAGGCGAGTCTATGAAGATGGATGGACGGTCGGAAGGATAGACAGACAGACATATAGACAGACGGATGAATGGGTTGGTAGTAAATAGATGGACGGACAGACAGATAGACAAACAGACAGACAAAGACAGAAACAAAAATAATTTAGACAGATAAAACACCAGGTTTGTCTATAAAATAAGGAATTATAGACAAATAACAGAGGGATGACCATCTGTGTAAGTTGCCCATCTGAGGCACTTGTACAGCCATATGAAGTTCGGCTCACTCAATCGATAGAGAAGAATATTCAATGAGTACTGATCCCTTTAGGTTACAGTTGCTGTCGCTAACATTATTACCAGAACATGTAGCTGAGTGATACAACAGTTCAAGTTAGATTTGAAAAGAGTAAACCTGTTTCATAGGGACTGTCGTATTTTATTTATAATGTCGTCCCTGGGGTGAGGAGAATCAACATCGACATCCTTTTAACCCCATATCACTATCTTGAGGATCTTCTGGATTTCTGTCCACAAAACCCCGTCGGTCCCTGGATCCCTCCATCTCTCTCTCTGTCAATACTGTATCAATTCCCCTCTTATTCTTTTCCCAAAACACACTAAACAACACTGGCTCTAACAAAACAACAATTTAGTTTAATAGAGAAAAGTGTCTTGTATGTGCAAAGTGTATGAGTAGAATGTCTGTCGTATAATCTAGTGTGTATGCAGAATCAGACCGAACAGCCAAGGAGCACAGTCTACTTCATCATCGTACTGGCCATACCACAACACCATATCAGGGACAGAAAACCTCACCCAAGTGATGTGTCTCTCAGGTCAAGTGTCGACTTCTTCAGATAGCTCGTGAACACTCCGGATGCTTGGTCTTCAATAGTGGAAACCGTCCAATATTGATCATCTATTTAACACACAGTGTAACTACTCTGTTCATTAAAGTTCTGTGATTAGAGAATCATACAACTATGGTTACTGTCACTTTGGAAAACCTAAATGTTCGTATTTCACTTTTTTAAAAGATTTCCCTAATGTTAATACACAATGTTACTGTTCCAGGAAGTTATTGTTAATAGTGTTCCTGGTACAAGTGTTACTTTCAATGTCCTGAATTTAATGTGATGTAACTATCACTTAATAATCACTTATAATCATCATGTCCTGCTCAGCAGAGCCCAGGTTCCTGCAGACCATCTGGGTTATGGGCCCAGTGCAAAAGCCTCTCAGTAAACTCTGCTTTCAATACTCGAGCCATCACTTTCTATGACTTTGTTGCTAGCTTCTTGGTAGAATAACGTGGACCAATTGAGTGGAACCTGTTGAATAGAGAACACACCTGGCGAGAGCAACTCGATTCTGACCTTTATTAGGTGAGTGTATGCCACCGGCCGCACTCAGAAAAAATAACAGAGAACCAAACTCTATCATAAGGCCGAGGAGCTCATCACTTCGGTCTGAGTCATGGTAAGACAAGGAAAGACTAAAGGAAACGGGTAGAAACCCAGCAGATGCCCTACTGGAAGATCCTACCATTTCACATTCCCTTCATCCCCCCAAACCATCCTCAATCTCCCTAAATATCATCCCACTACATTGTCATTAACTCACTGAGTTAAATGATATCTCACACCAGCTAGTTTAAGCCACACGATAGGCTACTGTTGCCGACGCTCCTACAATACGTTCTATCACCGCACAGTACTGCACTCTATTCCTAAGAATAATCTAAGTTAGATATGATTAATAGAATACCATATAGTTATTCCTGTTGTAGATGGAGACTATGAAATCACAGACTGGATCGATGTCCGACGAATATACATCAACACTAGACACTATAGTCTCTCTCTAAAAAACAACTAGGAATACTGCACCGGTCCGTAGCACTTCACAACTATTGGTCGACTAACTCAAAGTTGTTTATCTCAACCGTTTTTATACTGTGTATAAATGACGTCACAAAACTGTCTAGACGCTAGACCGTCTAGAATCTATTTTTCTCCCTCCTGTTTAGACTGGGTGGAAACAACCCGCCGTCTATTTTGCTTTCATCTGGGGACCTGTTTCCCGTACAACAAAAAGTCTTGCCCGCCTGTGAACCAGAGAATAATTTCCCCACATCACAAGATCTAGCCGACTTCTGCCCAGACATTCCGTCTATCACATCAAAGGCTGGCTGCCGCCTTGCAGACGGATGGCGCTATAGTCCCTCCTCGAGCAACAACATATTAAAGAAATGCCAACTGTGTGCAGACATTTGGCGCGACTTTCTGTCATCGATCGAAACCTTCAAGTTTTTTTAATGTGACAGGGACATAGTGAAATAGGTAGGGAATACTTATAATAAGAAAATGTAAAAAACAGCTTTCTTTGGTCATGTGATGAGAAGAAAGACATTAGATCATCGTGACAACATGAAAGATCAAGGGGAAGAGATACAGAGGCAAACTAAGAGAAATAATGCTGGGTGGATTGAGACGATGGCATGGAGAAATAACACTAGCAGAGTTGATCCAGAACACCAAAAATCGAGATCTGTCGAGAGACATGAACGCCTACGTCAACTGGCAGGGCACTTGATGATGATGATGCCGTAAGAACGCCTGTACTTCACAGGGAATTTTCTGGCACCCATTTAGGGATGGGCTGACCCGAGAGCCCAAGTCAATCAATTTAAAAATACGTCTCGATGGGGATTCGAACACCAGGCGTACGTGCAAGTCTGCTAGCCACTGCGCCACCACAGCTCCCTGGTTAGATCGGAATTTGTTTCTTTCAATTAAGTCTACATATAAGTAATAACGGTATTAGCTACTCATCCTCATCATGTGCCATGCCAGTAAGCGTGGGTGGTCATGTTACACCATCTCACACGATCACTAGAGTCGTGGATCAGCTTCGTGTTCTTGTTCCGATCATGCCATGTGGTCAAGTCAGCCAGATATATACTTCTTTGCCTTCCCCTGTTCTTTTCCCCTCAATCTTGCCAGTTGTCACCAAGTTTTCTAATTTATTGCTTCTCATAACGTGGCCAAAAAAGTTTGACAGTCTACGTCCATTTTCTCTAATCAGTTTAAGGTTTTCATTTACTTCCTGTTGTACTTGGTCATTGGGTTTTCTGTCTGTCCATGGTACTCTTTGCATGTTCCTCAGAAACCACATTTCCACTGCCATTAGATAAATCTCAGATTGTCTGCTCATCGTCCACGTTTCACAACCATACAAAAGTACAGGTTTTATGAACCCCCATCCCCTGAATTGATGGTCCTTCATTATTATTCAAAATATCATACTGTGGCTCTCTTGTATCATTATAAAGGTCTTTCACATAATCTGACAATGCATACAAAATCTCAACTGTTGTTATTATGATTTTGCCATCTTTGGTTTTAGGCATCATAATGATATGAGTTTATCTTTTTTTAGTGATGTCATTTTATTTTTGTTATGTCTTCTAATTTCCATGAGTTTTCAAATATCTTCCGTCATCCATTTCTTACGTCCCATCATCTTCATTCTTAAGATATTTGTTCCTACAGCTAGGTTGATCGAGTTCTTCAATATTCCCCATTGGTCACTGACATCTTGAAATAGAATTTCTAGATCGGCCAATGCATCAGATCTGTTCTTTACCTCTAAGTTGAATTTATCTTTTATTTCTTCACTCTTCAATGCACATAGATCAAAGTTGTGTTTCGTGGTGTATATTTGACCCTCCTTAATTTTAAATGTATATTGCTTATGACTAACCTATGGTCGCTATAGTAGTCTGCATTTGGTATAGCATTGGCTACTTTTAAGGCATCTCGAAATCTCCAGTTGGTGAAGATGTCATATATCTGATTTCTAATTATATTGTCAGGACTTCTCCATGTCCATAACCTCCTTAGGTGATGCTGATACTAGGTGTTTCCAATAATCATATCAAGTTCTTTTGTCCACTGTAGAAGTCTGCAATCTCTTGCATTCTGATCCCCTAGTCCATACTTGCCTACTGTGCATCTGTCTGTTTGATTTCCAAGTCTAGCACTAAAGTCACCCATTACGATATTTAATTCTGAATACTTGCACTTTTTGAAGGTATTCTCCAAACCACAATAAAATTCACCGATGCTGTCATCACTGCTGTCTGTTGTTGGTGCATAAGCTTGTATAATGTTGAGATCAAAAGATCTACCACTTAACTTTACCAGCAATATTCTGTCTGACACAGTTCAATATCGTTTGATGGATTTTGATCTCTCTAGATCAATTATAAGAGCTACCCTTCGTTGTTTTTTCTCTCTACCAGAATGGATTATGTTATATTTCTAGGATGTTATTATGCACATCCCCTCCCATCTAACATCACATATACCCAAAATGTCAATTAGTTACTAGAGTGCAAAAGTACTGCATTGAATCTATCCTGTTATAAGCACGCGAATTACTTTTCTCCGTAATCTCGTATACTCTCGTCGGTAACGTGATGACGGTGAGAATCAGCAGTGGTTCTAATCGCATCGGTAACTTACGGGGTATGTGAGCCGGCCGCTCAGAAAGCAATGGTAAACTACTGAGCGTAATCTTGCCAAGAAATCAACATACAGATGAAAGATGCTGGTGTTGACAGCGATGTCCTGTAAAGGATATGCAAAAAAAAAAAAAAAGCATGAAAGACGAGAACCATCCATTTTAGCAGTGGAAATGTGGTTTCTGACGAAAATGCATAAATAAATAGCCGGATAGCTTGGCCATGTGACATAATCGCACAAGAAAACAGACCTGATTCAGGACGTGTGATTGTATGAGATGGTGAACGATGACGACATAAGCTTATCCACCTGGTACATGATAATTATGACGATGATGATTAGCTCCCACCTATCGTGGTTAAGGCGCTTGTTTACCAGAAAGCAATGGCAAACTACTGAACGTAAATTTGTCAAGAAATCACAAACAGTAAAACATACTGGGGTTGACTGCGACTTACTGTAAAGAATATGCAACTAACTAACCACACAATGTTTTATTTTTGCGCTCGGTCGCTCGCTTTGAACTCAAGTGTAGCCCACACACACTATTTATAGTAGTGATGGACTGGATTTTGCGTGTGGATTAGCTTTCCCTATTAACAGTGTACCTCGCCATCAGGCGAACCCACTCCAACTTCAGAGGTACTTGTAATTTACGTCCCCACGTCAAGGACGACAGGTCAACATTTTAGTCCGGCTGTCGGGTGTAGGGGTTGAACCGATTACCTCGGCATCAGCACACCGGATGTTTAAGAACACGTATTCTTACCTAATAGGCTGTGCGGACCTGCTAACCACACAATGATCTCGGTTCATCACCTGCAGTCACAGGATTCGTTGATATGATCACTATATTTCTAGAGTTTTCCCAGCCTCATAACACGAGTATCAAATAATCTTCATAATTTTATGAAAGTTATTACTGGGAGAATAGTGGTAAGTAGGGGAACTGGCTAATTTCATCTCATTATTCCGTGGTCTAGATTATGTGATGGCCGAATAATTCGCACGCAGCAACAGTGTTAGCTATAGAGATACATATACTGCATGTACACTGGAAGACACAGTGATGCAATGACTAGTGACAACACGTAACTGTCCGGTCATGACTTCAGACCCCTGTCTATGTGGGATTTATTCGTGACCATGTGACTAAAGGATAAATTGGAGAACTTGGTGACGACTGGCAAGATCGAGGGGAAGAGAACAAGAGGAGGGCTGAGAAGTAAATACCCGGATGGCTTGGCCAAGTTGTATAGATAAGAACACTGAGCTGATCAATGACTCTGGTGATAGAGTGACATGGCAAAACAAGACCGCCCACACTTACCGGCATGGCTCATGATGATGATGACGACTGAAGGACCTTTTAAACTTCTTGAGACGTATTGGATACATGGTGGTAGCGCCATATTTTTGAAGAGCCCCATGGTTAATGAGGTCAGTATCACACCAGCTGACTTTACTTGCCATGATACTTTCTGGTGCTCGTTGTAGGATTCCTGGACTTGGAGGCCAGGTCAGTTTAAAAAGGCTGTCTTAATGGGTACTGAAGATATAGCTACTGGGCAGGTAGGCAGGGGGGGGGGCGTGCTAGCCACCGAGCTATCAAGTCTTTCACCAATGTAGGCATATATGGTTTTAAAGAGTGCGTAGCCAGACGTACTTTTATTGAATAGAATGACATAGAAGCTTCACGACCAGCCCGAGAACTGACATACTTGATGATGATACTACAACAGGATTCAAACCTGTCGCCAACAAAAGACAAGAGCATGTCGCTGAAGGAGCACGTATTTCTTAACCAACGACCAGTGAGACACCACCAACAGAGGTTTTAATAGCAGCAGGGTCTGTCTTCTACCAGACAATGTTCTTTGGTCATGACATGAGAGGAGGCGTTGGAAAACATCTTGACTACAGGACAGACCAGTGATAGAAGATATGTATGGCCTCCGACGGTGGCATGCAGTAATATTAGCAATACAATTGATTCAGAACACCATGAAACGAGAGCTGAGGAAAAACATAAAAAGCTTACACCATATGACAGGGTATATGTTAATGATTTTCTTCTTAGTTGCTATTGCTTAAGTTAACCATACGGACATCACTTACCGCATATACGTCATTGATGTTGATGGCTTCCCTGGACTTGGCTACATTTCCAGCAATGCCGACTCCGAACGGAACAATGATCTCATTGGCCTCCGTATGTATAGACTGCTCCAGGGTACTCGACTCGGTCACATCAAACAATTTGGACACGAGGTACTTGTTTTCCCTGCTGCCTCGAACCAGGAACATGCTGCCGCGGTCACTATTGGTCAGGATGCTCACATTCTGGAGATATGAACAGATAGGGATGATTATTGTCTAACGTGAACTGTCAGGAAAGAAGGCGAAATATATTTGTCTTATCTTGACATATTGACCAATAAAAAGATGTCAATTGAAACGAGAAAACGAGTGTTGAGATGCTACATTGAACCTGTACTTTTGTATGGATGTGAAGCGTGGACAATGAGCAGTCAGGCTGAAAAACATCTGATGGCTGTAGAGATGTGGTTTCTGAGGAAAATGCAAAGAATACCATGGGCAGCCAGAAAGACCAATGAACAAGTCCTTCAAGAAACAAATGAAGATCGTAAATTGATTAGAGAAATTAGACGTAGACAGTCAAAATTTTTTGGGCATGGTATGAGAAGAAATGGATTGGAGAATTTGGTGACAACTGGCAAGATCGAGGAGAACAGACCAAGGGGAAGACCTAGAAGCAAGTACCTGGATGGCTTGGCCTTGTGGCATGGTCGAGACAGAAACACGGAGCTGATCCACGACTCTGGTGATCGAGTGAGATGGCAGAACATGACCGCCCACGCTTACCGGCATGGCACATGATGGATGGATGGATCTTGACAAGCTGAGAAACATCTTATGGCTGTGGAAATGTGGTTTCTGAGAAAGATGTAAAGTGTACCGTGGACAGACAGTAAAACCAATGACCAAGTCCTACAAGAAACAAATAAAAATCGTACACTGATTAGAGAAATTATACGTAGACAGTCACTATTTTTGGTCACGTTATGAGAAGAAATAAATATGAGAAATTGGTGACAACTGGTAAGATTGTGGGAAGAGAACAAGAAGAAAGCAGAGAAATAAATACCTAGATTGCTTGGCCACGGAACATGGTCGAGACAAGAACACAGACCTGATTCACGACTCTGGTGATCGAGCGAAATGGCGAAACATGACCGCCCACGATTATCGGCATGGCACATGATGATGATGATGACATAAGAGGGGCTTCAAATGAAAAGCCTAAAAGTATGATAGAAATTACAATAACCATGCTATTGTCTTATAATATGTCAATATTAATGTTAAGGATGTCAAGGGTGTTCGAATGTGACATCACGGTGCACACGAGCATGGTGACGTGATAGGGACAATTTAAAGATGGCAGCTCCACTTTTGACATCCACCAAAGAAGAGCAGCATTCTTTTATCCGTTTTTTTTTTTTTGGTTATCTGCGAAGGGGTAACACCAATAGAAATTCATCGGCGAATGAATATCCAATATGGTAATGCATGCCTGTCAGTCCAGCAAGTATATAAGTAGAGTAGGTATTTTCAAAACTTTTCGGTCCGATGAAGAGGTACAGTAGGTGATGCATAGTGGTTACACACGGGACCAAGGGAGATTTTTTTTTTCAACACGAATCAAAGAACTTATCGGCCTGGACGACTTGCATTGAACGCTGTGGTGACTACATCGAAAAATGATACATTTGTTCTTTACTTTTTCAATATAATTAGGGACGTTCATTTGAAACCCGTTCCAATGGCTTTATTACAAAAGCATCAAAGAAACATTAACAGGTGTGGTAGAATTAAACAAATCATTCATTTTGAATGAAGTATGCACCATGGGTTGGTCAGAAGAAGTCGCCGTAGGCATTCAGGCAAGCATCCCATTGCTTAGGTAGACTGCGAATGCCGTCCGCAAAAAAGATTGTGGTTTCTCACTGAACCAAGTGTTTACCGCGTTCATTACGACTGCATCTGTGTGACATCGTTGCCCCTTGGGCGCTTTTTTTAGAGGTCCGAACAAATAAAAATCACATGGTGACAAATCAGGACTATAGGCTGGATGTTGCAGAATTTCCCACTTCTTCCTTGCTAATGCTTCCTGCACAATCTTTGCGACATGCAGACGAGCATTATCGTGCAACAAAATCACACAGCGAGAAAGCATGCCGGGTCGTTTATTCTTGATGGTTTATTGCAGCTTGTCTAGTGTTTGCAAGTAGTGGGTAGAGTTGATATTGACTCCAGGTTCTTTAAAGTCGGCGAACAACAGCCCTTCATGGTAAAAAAAAATGCGCTCAGCATATTCTTACAAGCGGAAACCAGTAACTTGCATTTTTTGGCTTTTGTTGATCCAGAATGCTTCCGTTGCATGCTCTCTCTTTTGCTGCTCGGCTCAAAATTGTGACACCATGATTCATTGCCTGCCACTATGCGGAAGAAAAATGCTTCACCCTCCACTCTTTAACGCAGCCAGTGGTTCAAACACCATCCCATGCGTTCCTCCTTTTGGTGGTCGGTCAACATCCGTGGTACCCACTGTGAACACACCTTCCATAATTGCAGTTTCTTACGAACGACCTTTTGAATTGTCCCAACTGACAAATCAAATTCTTTCGCTAGCGAACGTATGCGTCGACAACGGTTCATCTGTACTGCTGTATCAATTTTCACGATGGTTTTTTTCTGTTGCAACAGTATGCGCTTGGCTCGGCAATCGAAGATCTGTCGTGAACTGACGTCCTTTCCGAAACATTCGTGCCCAGACTGTCACTGTTGTCTTCGACACACTTTGTTATCGAAAGCTGCCTGCATTCTTCGATGAATGTCCTCTGGTCGATATCCTTCAAATGAAAGAAACTGAATCACCGCTCATTGAGCTTCTTTGGGCGGATTTTGTATCAACCAGGCAATTTTCTCAACGGTCAGAAACAGAACCTATGCATCACGGGAGGATAAGCAATTGCTCTTTAATTCATTGGTCAGTACTTGTCACATAAATATGACATGATCGTGTTCAACGTATGCAATTACGCGCGGTGCGGCATGAACGGATTTCAAATGAACGCCCCTTATACTTCTCCCCATATTCATACATGCACACAAACATGAAAGGATTGTCAAATAAAGCCACGTCTTGCGTGTGTGTGTGTGCGCGTGTATGTGTGTGTGCGTGCGTGTGTGTGTGTATGTGTGTGTGTGTGTGTGTGAGCGAATGTGGCTGATCAGACCAATTCGTTGTGTAAATGGATGCATGTGAACACATGTTTATTTTCGCCATCACGCATGATCTTATGTCTCGCTCCCTCAGTGTGTGACCTATCTGCAATCATTTTCTTCTTTGTCTTTCTTTCATTTCTGATATTTGCCCTCCATGCAACACAATCGGCGGCAACTTACTCCCAATGTGCATTATCAATGCCTGTATCAATCATGTCCCGCTCACACACATTTTTGCATCGTAGTAAAGGCCGACCCCGAGATCCCTTACCCATTTGTAATTCACAAAAACTGATGTCTTTGGTATTCTACCACCATCAATCCTTCTAGCGTGTCATATCCATCTGAGTCTTCGAAGACTGAGTATGGAACAAACCGTCACACAATCTGATCTTTCCAATACTTCGGTATTTGTGATTTTGTCTTGTCACATAATACCAAGTATTCTTCGCAGACACCGCATTTGAAAGCTGTTTAAACGTTTTTCTTGGTGTAAGTTGACCAGGCTTTACTACCGTAAAGAAGAGTACTAAGGACACAGGCTTGATAGACGAGGACCGTCGTTTTGGCAATAAGCTTCCTGTTCTCCCAGACTCTTGTCGTTAAACTGTTCACTGTTGTTGCTGCCTTACCAATCCGGACGTTGATTTCCTGATCTAAGGATAATTTGCTATATACCTTTGATCATAAATATGTAAAATGGTCTACTATTTCCAGTTCGGCGTCTTCAATATATATATATATATATTCTTAGCGCCGCCGCCACCACCAACATCACCATCATTAACTTCTTCGTCTACTACTACTACTACTACTACTACTACTACTACTACTACTACTACTACTACTACTACTACTACTACTACTACTACTACTACTACTACTACTACTACTACTACTACTGCTGCTTTTTCTCTTTCTCCCCTTCCTCCGCCGTCTTCTTCTTCCTGGTTGTTGATGTTATTTTTCTTATTCGTCGTCGTAGTGGTGGAAATATCCTGCACGACGCCCTCTTTACTCTTCTCAAAGTCATTCATAACAAATCTGTCCACTGCTCACTTCCATACAACAACGACTCTACATAACTTTTAACAACTCTGTTTTCACCTTCGTGGACAAAGATGTGCTTCACAAAATACTGTCTGGGATCAAACACTCCCCACTCTGCTGTGAATTCATCTTAGAGTGATTAAAGGGCTTGCATTTTCCACTGGCTCCAAGAGCTAAGCAGCAAGCATCTCAGCCAGTGGTAGGGTCTTCTATGTCGAACAGGGCAAGGGATAAGGATGAATCGAAGTGAGACACAAACCTGCTGCCTGGTAGGTAGAATGGGGGAGAGGGAGGAGGGGGGTGGTGACAATAAATGGCTAGAGAGAGCAAACCGGAAAAGAAAATGCTAGTTGAAGTCGACAGCACTTAGTCACGGTTTTGACGAAACAGTGCAATGAAAATTATTTGTTGATGTCAAAAACTCCAATCGCATTAACGCATTGTAAAGAAAATCATTACGATCTCTCTCTCTCTCTCTCTCTCTCTCTCTCTCTCTCTCTCTCTCTCTCTCTCTCTCTCTCTCTCTCTCTCTCTCTCTCTCTCTCTCTCTCTCTCCCCTGTCTGTATGGGCAACGCAATTCATTTGATGATGATGATGATGATGATGTTGTTGTCAAAGACTCGAAACATATTCTATAGACAATCATTTCGATCTCTCTCTCTCTCTCTCTCTCTCTCTCTCTCTCTCTCTTTCTCTCGCCCTCTCTCTCTCTTTTTCTCATAATGTTAGATGGGCCTGCGTGCCCAATTCTTAACCCTTTGAAAACAAAGTTTGTTCGTTCGTTCGTTTGTTCGTTCGTTCGTTCTCTCTCTCTCTCTCTATCTCTCTCTCTCTCTCTCTCTCTCTCTCTCTCTCTCTCTCTCTCTCTCTCTGCCCAACATAACTAATTTGATGATGATGATGTCAAAAATTCCAAACGTATTCAATAATTTCTCTCTCTCTCTCTCTCTCTCTCTCTCTCTCTCTCTCTCTCTCTCTCTCTCTCTCTCGCTCTCTATCTTTATACCGATGTTATCACAGTAGAGCCCAGCTCCCCCCATACCCATCTAGTAAAGCCTCTGGCTCGCACCATCAAATTCTCGCCTGAACACCGTTACCTCCTTACTGACATTTCTCGGTGTTAATGGTTTAATCTGTGCAGGCGGAAGCAAGCTGAATGGCAAGAAATCATTTGAGATAATAGCTCACGACCAGGGCCAGAGTTGATCGACTTACTGCCTGAGGCTGCGAATGAAATGGACGAAAGTTCCCTAATGGTTCATTATGGTGTGATAAAAAATAACCAAGATCTTGAACAACGGTTAACTGTGAAAATGTCCCGACCGAATCTGAACTCCAGAATCGAACAATGTGCTCTTGAGGCTTTGATGGAAGTAAGCGAATGTTTTAAAAATAGATGACTATGGGATTTCGTGTTTCACACTTGGCGCTAATATAGTTTCTTAATATTGGGTGGCAATGTCGTCTTTGGTGCTAATATAGTTTCTTAATCCTGCAAGGCAATGAAGTATTTTCTTTCAAAATTGGTTACTAGAGGTACATTATGACAGAATAGTTGGCTGTAAGATTCCATATTACTGAAAGGATTATAATTAGATTTCATGTTCAATAATGGTTGCCTATGAGATATGATATTATGAAATCGTGTACGATGAGATTTCTTGTTTCTGAATGGATGATTATCATGTTTCTTGTTTTATTAGAAGCGATTATCAAGATCAGTGCAAACCATATATTGTTGTATAGAACGTTTTTTTTTTAAATTCGCATATCCTTTTACAGGACATCGCTGTCAACAGTAGCATCTTTCAGCTGTCTGTTGATTTCTTGGCAAGATTAGGCTCAGTAGTTTGCCATTGCTTTCTGAGCGGCCGGCTCAGTTATCCCGCAAGTCACCAGCGGGGGACGAACCGCTCCCAGTTCTCGCCCGCTACGAGACTCTGCGTGATAAACGGGATTAAGGAGAAAGTGGTGTAACCCCTCGGTAAGAGAGACCGGCTGTATAGAACGTAGTCACGAACAATTAGGAAACAATATATTGTTATTGTTTTTTTTTTTTTAAAGAAAAGAAAGAATTGACGATGATATGTTAACAAAAATGGGGCAATTAAATCGAAATATAAAAAAAAATCTGATAAAGAAGTCTTTAAAAAGTTATGAATGAAGAGATAATTGCACAACGAGATTAAGGCTCAATAAATAGTACATATGGACACAGTATCCTTCTGAGAATCACACTTGCGGAAAAAGTTGAAGGCAAATAACCACAACAATGTAAATGAAGTCGACTAGAAAGAGGATATAAAACTGTACCATCTTATAGAAAGACAGAGTGTTGGAGTTCGGTACAGTCAATCTTATTTGCGAAGATGACACCTTATCTAATGGGATTGTTTATTTTAGAATTAAGGCGGAATAGCTATGGCAAAAATGTTACGAGAAGGAGGAGGAGGAGGAGGAAGAAGAAGAAGAAGAAGAAGAAGAAGAAGAAGAAGAAGAAGAAGAAGAAGAAGAAGAAGAAGAAGAAGAAGAAGAAGAAGAAGAAGATGAGGAGGAGGAGGAAGAAGAAGAAGAAGAAGAAGAAGAAGAAGAAGAAGAAGAAGAAGAAGAAGAAGAAGAAGAAGAAGAAGAAGAAGAAGAAGAAGAAGAAGAAGACGAAGAAGAAGAAGAAGAAGAATAAGAAGAAGAAGAAGAAGAAGATGAGGAGGAGGAGGAAGAAGAAGAAGAAGAAGAAGAAGAAGAAATGCATTAAATAATTTAAACAGCAGCAGGATGTGGATGGCAGCCGAAACGAAAACAAAGGAATCAATTCAGACAGAGTGAAATTGCCAGTGACAAGAAAAATCACTCTATGTCTAATGTCTTTTCCCAGTACGGAATAATTTACCAGCAGATGTGCACTGTATTGTTTAAAATGTCAAGCAGACGTATAAGAAACGACAGTTCGAAAATGAAACAACATAGATGCAAACAGTGAACTGTATTCAACAGGACAGACGCAGGCGAAGTAGCTTAGAGCAATGCATTTTTACGAAATAAAAAAGCCTGCCGATCTCTGGGTAGTTCGATGTACACCTAGCTGGGATAATGGTGAAACTCTAGAATGATCTGTGTCAAGACTGCTCGGTAGTTGAAGCATGAGCAGAAGCTGCCGAATATGACACAGCAAGGCACAATTTCAAACTTAGAAAGTCTGACCACGAAAATTAAGGGTTATTAATAGCACCTGCTATCATGGTATACTCACATTTGGATCCTCGCCGGTGATACGGAGTTCATGCACTGTGTAGAGAATCTCCTTGTATGATGTATGAGTGGAGATTGGGGTACGTAGAGGTAAACGTTTGCAATGAAAGTAATGATGTAGAAACCAAACCCAAACCAATATAATATAGAAATATCATCAGCAGTTTCAATATCTTCGATATATATAATCGCAACAAAAGGGATTGTTCAAAATAGTCACACGCAGGCAACTCGAAACAATGTAGAAACTAAACGTATTAACGACAACAGCAAACAACTTAAAATTATTTTTTTTTTTTAGAACTTGCATCATTCCTGTGGCAACATGTAGATGCGAGTGTTACCAGCACCCTCAAGGGAGACTAAAGAATAGTAGCAGTGTAATTTAGGCACATGTCCTTAAAAGCGAGAATATTGTATTGGCGATGCATTGGCTTCTCCATCCCGTAGAAGACTTTAGCTACAAAATCCAACCATCCATTTATACATCTAAAGATAAGGAAAGATGAATAGCTGAACCAACCAAGATGAACAGAGCCTCTGCTAGAAGTATAACGCAACGTAGAATTAATAAAAGAAAAGTTAGCTGCATATCCTTTACAGGACACCGCAGTCAAGCTTAGCAATTTTCTTTGAATGTTTGTGAATTGCCTTTGATTTCTGAACGACCAAAGTTCATACCATTCTATGAAAACCAACGCAAGGCAATCTGCTCGCAGTTGTGTTTCGAACGCGGTACTCAGGATTGCGAATCGCGTTCGTAATACCTACGCCGCAGCGCTGGCGATTAATTTACAGAGACATTTAAGCATCCCCCACGAGACAGGACCATGTTTTACAGTCTGGGCCCGTAGATAGGTTAACGCGATTAGGATCGCAATTTTTCACATGTAAAATACCAGCACTGGCTTTACACGTCTCGCAGGTTTATGAGTTGGGAGAAGGGAATGAGACATTCCAAGCGAAGATGACGTTTCGGTATCAGGTCTATGGAAAAACATCTCTACACTAACCTCACTCCGATAGACGCTTTTTTCTTGAAAATCATTGTCAACGCACTGGACTTGATAGGAAAAGATCAGTTACCAAAATTACTTACATATCTGAGAATAATTTTATAAATTTAACCAACGAACTAAGTGTGACACACCCGAAATGTATATATAACTTTGGCATAATAGGAAAAAGCATTGGCAAACTACTGAGCTTAATCTTGCCAAGAGATCAACATACAGCTGAAAGATGCTGGTGTTGACAGCTAAGTCCTGTAAAAAGGATATGCTAAAAAAAAAAAAATAATAGGAAAACAAGAGGAAGACAACATCATAGTGATGGGAGTCGTCAACGCACGACTAGGATACCATGGAACGGACATAGAGAAATATCTTGAAGCATTTGGAGACCAACGCAGTGCAAGAAACGATAAAGGAAGTAGACTGATAGAACTATGCAGCAAGCATGTCCTTTTTATAACAAACAAATTTTTAAAAAGGCAACGAATCACAAATATATACTTGATACAAATGGAATGATCTAGATACCAAAAGGCAAATTGATTTTTATATTAGCAATAAACAACAGAAAAAGATACATATTAGAGCAGTGCCAACATAATTATAAACACGAGTCATAAAGCAATTATTACCACGAGAAGAACCAACAGGAGAAGAAAGCAAAACTAATGCAAAAACACACCATGCGCATAAATACACTTTTACAAACATTATGGCCTTATGTTCGTACCGGAATACTATCAGCTTTGCCAGTAGTGGGTTGTGCTCAATCTTTAAAACTTCAAATCCCGAAACAACCAAATCAATAAATTTTTAAAACATTTCAAAGACAAGGCTGTGAGGGGAAATCATGAGAAAGAACGAAATACAATCTGTGTAAAACCACCCACAGAAGGAAGAGCGGTGGAAGAAGAATGGGAGATGTTTAAATCAAGTATTTTAAACATTGCAAAAATAACACACGGAATCATGAAAAAGGCAGAGCATGAACACAGAAAATAACAAGATGGTGGAACGCCGAGGGTAATGAAGCTGTAAAAACCAAGAAGAAAAATAAAATATAAAAAGTGGGTGAAAAGCAAACAGAATCGTGATAATATCGAATATTTATAATTAGACGCGCAAATAGAATAATAAAGAGAGGAAAAAAGGAAGAGTGGGGGGGGGGGATATGGAGTAATCCTAAATAAAAACTATAAACTTCTACAAAAAAGATTCGTACAATGAGAACCAGAACAGAACTTTTTTGACGCAACTGAAATAATTAACATCGAAAAAAGGAGAACCAATAAGTGAGCACAAACAAATCCTAAAAAGATAGACGCAGTAATTCAAAGATCTTGTTAACATTCCATCCGACACTACAGGGATCCAAGAAACCTTCACAGATGCCATCGAAGAACCAGGCATACTGAAAGAAGAAATCTGAGAAGCCGTCAGATTAGCCGCATTGCATAAATCACCGGGACAAGACGAAATACCGAATGAACTAATTAAAGCGGCAAGAGAAGTAGGAACAATAGGACTATATAGACTGTACAACCAGGTTTGAGTAAGACAACGGACACCGCGTGTATGGAAAATCTCAATAATCATCCCAATATGGAAAAACAAAGGCAGTAAAAGAGACTGCGCGCAATACAGAGATATTTCCTTTTTGAGACATACTGGAAAAATATTTAGCAAATTCTGAGAAAAAACTATGACAAAAAAAAACATACAAAAAAAAAAAAAAACCCAGCTAGGCGAAATAGAAACAAGCTGTGGGAAATCCTAAAACAAAAGATATGGAATGAGTACACATCTAACGAACTTAATGTAGAAATGTATATAACAACAGCGAATGTACTTTACGAAAAGATGACATTTAGTATCATTCACCGTCAGATATGGAGTATGACAGCTGTGCCCTTCCTGTCTTGTTCATAACATATACAAGCAATATATTTAAAGAAACCAGCCAAACTTGGGCCGCAATAACCCCTCAAGAAGAATAGAACACAGAAGGAGAACCAACACTATTCAAGAACTATTTCAGAGCGTTCAAGCACGAATTACAAAATCGAAAGCAGAACAAGTCCATAAATAGTCTAAACGAACTGTGCAAGGAACATAACGAGAAAATTATAATAAATAAAATAGAGCTAATGACCCTAACCATAGATGTAAACAACAACAAAGCTGCATCTAAATCAGTAGTTCGCAAGCTTTTCACTTCTCGGTAGTTAAGCGGGCCACAACGTTATTAAATTATAAACGTCTTGCAATATCATTCTTACCTTTCTTAACTTTCGTCAACAAAATTCTAAAACTTTTAAGGCAGCCACTGTCAGTACTACACTGCGGTCATTTTTATTTTAAAATTAAAAAAAAAATCATTTAACAATAAATTTTTAATGAGTTTCGAAAATCGCTATTAATGTAATTAATTTACAATAATAACACTTCTTCATAACCAGATACTTAAGTTCAGATGCTAGTTTATCAATGTCTGGGCACAAATCTGTCGTGCCCAAAGTCATAAGAGCAGCTAAGTTACTGTAGATGAGTCTGGAATATTGCTTGTTTTTTTTTATAATGGTCATTGCGGAAAATGACTACTCGCATTTGTAAGTCGAACCAAAACGACAAATGTATCTATGGGCGAAAGAACGCAAGTGTTCAAATTGTTCGACAGGCAATAGTCACCAGAATGAAATCATATGATCAGCTGAAGGTGAAGCAGGCAGCTCCAGAAATTTACATCTCAGTGCAGAATTACATTTCAAATCAATTACTTCGTGCTGAAGGTTTCAATGTAATTGACGGAGTTTGACATCAGGAAATACGAACGGATTTATGAAGAGGGCGACATTATCCTCCTCTATTGTGAACTCTTAAAATCTCGACTGAAAGATATCCATAAGGCTTTCAACTTTAATTGTGTACTGTAACAAGTCACATTTCTTTTCCACTACAAGCGTCTTCAGAGTTTGAAACGCTTCTAAAGTCCCTTCAGTCAGCTGTCCGATAAACAGTCTTAGTCTCATTTTAAATCAAGGAATGTCATCGCACAAACTTGTAAATAGTTTGTTTTTTCCCCTTAGATAGTCGCATTTAAAGAGTTTAAATGAGACGCGATGTCCATCAAAAATGCCAGATCATTAAGCCAGTCATCGTTCCGGAGACAATCCCGTTCTGTAGGCAATTCATTTATTTAAGACAGAAACAGATATACACTATTTTTAAGTGCCCAGAAACGTGGCAGAACTTTCCCTTTAGATAGCCATCTGACAACAAAGTGTAACAGTAGCTCACCGTATTCCTCGTTTTTATCTGATAGAAATTATCTGAACTCACGCCTGTTCAGCGCCTTTCTTCGAATTGTGTTCACACATCTCAGAACAACATCCATGGCATGTTTCACATTTAATGTCTGTCCACTGATATTTTAATATATTGTGGCCAAGAAACTGTTCCAATAATGCTAGACATCCAGACTTTTTACTCGTAAAAGCCGGAGCACCGTCGGTGCATACACTGTCAAATTTGGTCCATTTTATGTTTTTTTTTTCTCTACACACAACTTCAGAGTTTCAAACAGATCAGTCCCTTTGGTTGTTGCATGCATCGGTTCACGTCCTAGAAGTTCTTCAATGACTTCAAAATTATCTTTTATTGCTCGAACAAAAACTGCGACCTGAGCTGTGTCCGAAATGTCAGTGGATTCATCCATTGCCAATGAAAATTTTTTACAATATTTGATATGTCCTGCTACTTGAGTTGGCTAATTCTTCAACTCGCCTGGCCATAGTATTATTAGACAAAGGAATCTGATCAAATTTTGTTTCACGCTTTTTATCGCCAAGCATTCTAGCAGCAATTTTAAGGAATGGCTTGATTATTTCTTCTGCATCGGTGAACGGCTTCTTTTTGCGAGCCAACAGAAGAGCGACTTTGTACGACGCAACAACAGCTCTCTTGCTCTGTTCGTTAGCCTTGGTGAAACAATGAGCTTCTTTTAACTATTAAATCTTTTCCTAACTCCGAATCGATCTGATATTGAGCATTTATGCCTGAATGTGTGGTCGTGAAGTGTCGTCCCAGATTAAATTTTTTTGGTAACAGAAACACAAAATCCGCAGATTAAGCAAACTGATTTACCACTAGGCTAGGCATAAGCATAAATTTCTCCGTCCAATCTTCGTTGAATTCACGACAAGCAACGCCTTCATATTTTCTCTTTTTACCATTGTTTGATTTTAGATTTTCCACATTAATGTTTATAAGCTTTAACGGTAAATTTTTATTTGAAAAAAATATAATTTCAACACAATACAATCGACTCTGTTAAACAGTTGTAACAGAAGGTAACATGGCGCCTTGCGCACTTTGATTTTTCAACAAGGTTTGGATATTGGAACTTCATAACGTTTCGTTGCGTAACGTGACGGGACGCCCCGAGTGCATATATTTTTTTTATTTTTTGAAATTATTAAAATATACTATATTAAATAACGAGGCATCGCGTGCCACTTTCTGACAGTTGACGAGCCACAAGTGGCCACCTGGCTGTGGTTTGGGAACATCTGATCTAAATGAACACCCACTGAAACAAGTAAAAAACGCAAGTATATTATGATCAAATGGGAAATCTGAAGACGAAATTGAGAACAAACATGTGTAAACAGATATTAAAAAGTACTCTATTACACAATCTTTCTACCATCTCTCTGCTATCTATGACAAACCTGGATAATGACAGAAAAAGTTAAAAGAAAAAAATACAGCAACAGAAATGAGATTCCTGAGAAGAATACTTGAAAAGAATACTTTAGTATCAAGGAGAGGGAAAATCAGAAATGATGAAATCAGGACTAAAGTGGGAAAAGGAAGAGAGAAAAAAAAGGGGGGGGGGTGAGGTTACAGCAACGCTAGATTTCGTTGGAATACAGCAGATGAATGGTTCGGCCAGGTAACTTGTCTACCAACTAACAGGAAACCACAACAAGCAATGCCACATGGACCAAATGGAATAACAGGAAGAGGCTGACCATATAAATGATTGTCAGAAGGAATAAAAGAGCCCATGTGAGTTTCGATACGTGAAGCACATGCACGGGTTTGTTCCTGTTTATGCTTCACCTCGACCCCGCAAGGTACAAGCGGGAATAGACGAGATGAGATGACATTATAGGGAGCCGTGATAACATAGTGGCTAGACGCTCATCTACCTGTCCAATAGTCATGGGTATCAATCCACGTGGACGCGAATTTCGAAAATTAGCCTGGGCTTCCAGTTCGACCCAGCCTAAAATGGGTACCTGGAGATGTCTTTGAAAGTAAAAGTGGTGGGCGTGATCGGTGTATACAAATATGGGTTTAGCACCATATGCCCACTGTATGCTTTACTTTACCGATGAAGTTTTGGTTAATCACAGTCATCCTGATAATGGGAAAAACCACCAAGTCATAGCTAGGGATTGAACCACGACCACTAGCTTGGTAAGCAAGGGTGATAACTACTATTCTAGCACGTTCTTCCAAAATTAAATACATTATTATGAAATATAGTTATTTTATCTTTATTGTTCACCCTGTAAAGCGTGCTGGTTGCGTTATGTCCGTGTAAAGAGAAGCTACGATATCTGTGGGACCAGAATTGCATTGTCTGTTTCAATACCTACTTTTTCTCTATAGGCATTAGGTAGGAACCAGTCGACAATAAAATACCTACGACCTATGGAAGCAACGTTCTCCACTTAGACCTTATCCATCGGTCTTGGTCTCCATTGATATCACTGCATTCTGGACAAATCCATCAACGCTTCGTCACACTCTATGAATAATAGAACAATACCCGAGAAGTATAATCGTTAAGCTGTACTGCGACACCATCATAAGTGAAAACAAAATGGACGTTGCGACTACAGCCTCTGTCAGTACACAGACAATAAACACAATACATGAACAAAACATAAAAATAACTTAACTGTTTTCTTGAATGGACATGACACGTATATGGTTCAACGCATATGATTATATTGACCGTCACACTCAGCATATCTAAGTGTAAGTGCTAATTATTGCAGGAAAACATTGATTATTTGCACGTCGGATTCATTCTCTCATATATTGCCTCTTGTTGGAACCATGCTTAAACCCCCAACTTGAGCATCCTTGTATGTGTTCTTTTAATCTGTTATTGTATCTTCAACCAGCATTGGCTCATAGATATTCTTAAGAATGTATGTCTTGTCCTTCATGGATGTTCCAGCTATGGAGGCTCTTGAAGCCAACAGATCTGATCGCTCGTTACCTTGCTCTCCAGCATGACATGGACAGTATATTGAAGTTCTTGGTGGAAATAAGTGTCTATGCTTGATACCCACTTATGATACATATGTTCATTTGAACTGTACCCAAAGCAACTGCGAATCAGTCACTATGATTGTGTTAATGACCTACTGGTAACACTATAAGTAGAGGACATAATTCCTCCCAGTGCTTATAATGTGTGCTGAATTACGACCTGAGAAGATGTGACATTTCTGTACCAATCTTTCACACCCAGGTGGTTTCAGAGTTCGGAGAGGGGACGGAAAGCATTGCAACACATTTCCTTTAGAGAGGGTACTTGACACCGTGTCAAACCAAAGGTGGTACCGGGTCCAGACAAACATCTCTACACCAACATCACTCAGATTGATGCAAGATTCTTCAGTGCTTTAGGGTTCAGATGAGCAGAGAGCCAATGCATCAGACTAAAGGGTTAACACTCACAGTCTTCCAGAGAACCAATCATCAGAATAAAGAGTTAACACCCACAGTCTACTAGAGGATTCACAACTAACTAAAGAACTAACGAGTTAACACTCACAGTCTACTAGAGGATTCACAACTAACTAAAGAACTAACGAGTTAACACTCACAGTCTTCTAGAGGTTTCACAACTAACTAAAGAACTAACGAGTTAACACTCACAGTCTTCTAGAGGTTTCACAACTAACCAACTAAAGAACTAACGAGTTAACACTCACAGTCTTCTAGAGGTTTCAAAACTAACTAGAGAACTAACGAGTTAACACTCACAGTCTTCTAGAAGTTTCACAACTAGTCAACTAAAGTACTAACGAGTTAACACTCACAGTCTTCTAGAGGTTTCACAACAAACTAAAGAACTAACGAGTTAACACTCGCAGTCTTCTAGAGGTTTCACAACAAACTAAAGAACTAACGAGTTAACACTCACAGTCTTCTAGAGGTTTCACAACTAACTAAAGAACTAACGAGTTAACACTCACAGTCTTCTAGAGGTTTCACAACTAACCAATCATCAGATTAAAGAGTTAACACTCACAGTCTTCTAGAGGTTTCACAACTAACCAACTAAAGAGTTAACATTCAGTCTTCAGAGGTTTCACAACTAACCAGCCGCAAACAAAACATATCAACCAATCTACCCCCCCCCCCCCCCCATCCTCAACTTACTAACCTATTAACCTCCAAAAAACAACAGAAAGCCACCAACCGACCAACCAACCATCCACTACTATTTCGGCCAAACTGCGCTGATAACGTCTGTATCTAGGACCACCGCATAAAAGTGGAATAATGCCTGGTTCATGTCTAGTTTACTGCCCCTGATGTAAGCAGTCAAGCTATACTTTGCTGGTTGTATTAATCTATTTTGCTGCGTCTTATACCCATAATGTATCTTTGACATCGCTAAAACGCCATGAACGCTCTTAGAGAAGCGGCCCGGAAAGCAGACTTTCAGCTCAATAAATCATCAGTAATAATTTGTCGTTCTTCCTATTTGTCGCTCTTCTCCTGAGGTAAGTGCATTACCCGACGCGTCATTGTCGTCATTATCATCATCATATTACCTGCGAAGTTGCATAGGCCTTCATGTATCCTCACAGATCTCCATCCTTGTTGTTCTGGATCTGTAATACTGATGGTATTCTTTCATGCCATCGTCTTGAACATCAAGATTAATTTCTTTTTACGTCTACGTCTATCTCTTCTAACACTGATTTTTCCAGCCATTACGATTGTTTCCAATGTCTGTCTTCTGATTATATGACCAAAGAACATTGTTTGCATCTTTCTTATAGCTGGAAATAATGTTCGTCTTTCATTAACCTCTTTCAAGCAATCGTTGTTGGTTACCTCTGACACCCAGGGCAACGTTTTAGCTAAGATGTCAGAGTGTCCGACTTCTACAAGCATTTGTGTAAATGTTTACTTTCACCAGGCAGATTCCATTCAATGAAATTCGCTCTATTTATATGTTTGTAAGTTTTCTTTCACTGTAATGTTGCCATGCCATGTGTCTTTAGTAGTAAAAGTAGTAGTAGTGATGGTAGTAGTGGTGGTAGTAGTGGTGTTAGTAGTAGTAGTTGTAGTGGAAGTAATAGCAGTGGTAGTAGTTCTCGTAGTAGTAATGGTAGTACTAGTAGTAGTAGCGGTAGTAACAGCAGTAGTAGTGGTACTAGTAACAATTATTGTGTTAGTAATCGTTGTAATGCCGGTCTCCCTGGCGAAGGAGTTAACAACTTTCTCAGTAATCCTATCTATCCACGTAAGGGAACACAGTTGCGCGAGATTCGGTAGCGGATCGCGTCGCGTTGGTTACTTACGGGGGTATGTGAGTCGGTCGTTCAGAAAGCAATGAAAAACTATTGAGCGTAATCTTGCCAAGACATCAACAGCAGCGGTAAAATGCTGGTGTTAACAGCGATGTCATGTAAATAGAATATGCAAAAAAAAAATAGTTGTAATAATAGTAGTGGTAGTGGTAGTGGTAGTAGTAGTAGTAATAGTAATGATAGTGGTAGTAGTAGTAGTAATGGTAGTAGTGGTAGTAGTAGTAGTAGCAGCAGCAGCAACAGTAGTAATAATGGTAGTAGTAGTAATAGTAATAGTAATAGTAGTAGTAATAGTAGTAGTAGTAGTAGTAGTAGTAGTAGTAGTAGTAGTGGTGGTGGTAGTAGTAGTAGTAGTAGTAGTAGTAGTAGTAGTAGTAGTAGTAGTAGTAGTAGTAGTAGTAGTAGTAGTAGTAGTAGTAGTAGTAGTAGTAGTAGTAGTAGTAGTAGTAGTAGTAGTAGTACTCGTCAAAATTGACAGTGACACCGTCAGAGAGCTCCTGTTTGGTGATGATTGCGCTCTATACGCAAACTCAGAGACGGACATGCAACATAATGTTTCAGCTTTCTCACATGCCTGTGCCAACTTTGGGCTCAATATAAACTTGGAGAAGACTGTAGTTATGTACCAGCCAGCTCCAGGGAATAATCACACTGTGCCGAATATCAAAGTGAATGGTCATAGTCTAAGTGTTATGGACAAATTCACCTATCTTGGCAGCACTGTGTCACAAGCTGCCACACTTGATGATGAAGAGAATGCAAGAATCTCCAAGACCAGCGCGGCCTCTGGCAGACTGTACAAGAATGTATGGGACAGAAATGGAATAAGCCTGCAAACAAAGCTGAAAGTCTACAAAGCAGTTGTATTATCCACACTGCTATATGCTTGTGAAACCTGGACTGTTTATCAGCGACACGCTAGGAAATTAAACCACTTCCACACAGTCCGCCTTAGGAAGTTACTGAAGATTAAATGGCAAGACAAGATCCCAGACACTGAAGTCCTAGAAAGAGCGTCCATGCCCAGTATCCACACTCTACTAATGAAGAATCAGATTCGCTGGGCTGGTCACTTGACTGGCATGCCAGATCACAGGCTCCCTAAACGAATTTTTTACGGCGAATTGCGTTTTGGTAAACGCTCTCAAGGCGGCCAGAGGAAACGCTTTAAGACACTCTGAAAATCTCACTGAATGCTTTTGGAATTCATCATGACACATGGGAGACTGCAGCCAGAGACCGAAATTCGTGGCGTGCATCATTACGCAAGGGTGCAGTCACTTGTGAGGCAACCAGGACTGCAAGAGCTGTGAAGAAAAGACAGAACAGACAAACCACTGCAGAAAATCCTCCTCCAGAAACGTCAAGCATTCTTTGTCCACATTGTCAAAGAACATTTCGAGCCAAAATAGGCCTTATCAGCCATCTCAGAACTCACGGCTCCATACTTTCAACCCCACTGGATGAAATGAATGGTCATCATCATTCTTGATGGACAAACAACAGTAGTAGTAGTAGTAGTAGTAGTAGTAGTAGTAGTAGTAGTAGTAGTAGTAGTAGTAGTAGTAGTAGTAGTAGTAGTAGTAGTAGTAGTAGTAGTAGTAGTAGTAGTAGTAGTGTCAAACAAGTATACGATAAGCAACGGCCTTAATTCATCCCTACACCGTAGAAGAAAACAAACAACAAAGAACGGCTTGCTGCGAGCTCATTGAGGGCCATTATGCCAGTAAGGAATAAAGGACAGCAGCAGCAGAATAAAGTTACTTGCGTGTCCTTTACAGGACGTCGCAATTAAACCTTACCATTTGCTGGCTGTTTGTGATTGACTGTGCAACTTTTACGTGCAGTAGTTTGCCATTGCTGAACAACTGCTGCTCATACTATAGAAATCAACTCCAGGCTTCCATATCGGCAGATTCTGAACCCTGGACTCGGTATGTCGGGGGCTTATGAAACGGCTCACTGCTCCTAAGCAGCATCGGCGACGTGAGCAGAATAGGAACGACCTATTTGGCTACACGTTGCGATTTCCAGATGATGCGGGATTTAGAACGTGCAGAGTTAACACGCGGGTTCTTATATTTTTCGCCTTTATCTGAGGTCATACTTCCAGTCCAAAACTCATAAATTAGTATGGATTAAGAAACAACGCTGTGTCGATGTTAGACAAGAGTCCATTAACACTGTGACAATATAAGTCAAGTTTTCAAAAACATTGTGACAAAACAAAACAATTTTTCATCAATACTGCGTTAATACACATCAGTTTCCCAACAATACTGCGACAATACAAAACAATTACCCAACAATACTGCGAGAGTACAAAACAATTTTCTAAAAATACTGCGACAGAACACAAAAATGTTCCAACAATACTGTGACAATACAAAACAATTTTCCGACAATACTGTGACAATACAAAACAATTTTCCATCAATACTGTGACAATACAAAACAATTTTCCAACAATACTGTGACAATACAAAACAATTTTCCGACAATACTGTGACAATATAAAACAATTTTCCGACAATACTGTGACAATACAAAACAATTTTCCATCAATACTGCTGCAATACAAAACTATTTTCCAACAATACTGCGACAATGCAAAACAATTTTCCCACAATGCTGCGACAGAAAGCAATGGCAAACTACTAAACGTAAACTTGCCAAGATATCACAACAGCAATCAATGCTAGTGTTGACTGCAACGTCCTTTAAAGGATATACAACTAACTTAATTGCAACAATACAAAACACTTTTACGACAATACTGCGACAATACAAAGCTATGTTTCGACAATACAGAGACAATACAAAACAATTTTCCAACAATACAGAGACAATACAAAACAATTTTCCAACAATACATAGACAATACAAAACAATTTTCCGACAATACAAAACAATTTTCCAACAATACAGAGACAATACAAAACAATTTTCCAACAATACAGAGACAATACAAAACAATTTTCCGACAATACAAAACAATTTTCAAACAATACAGAGATAATACAAAACAATTTTCCGATAATACAGAGACAATACAAAACAATTTTCCGACAATACAACACAAGTTTCCAACATCACTGCGACAATAGAAGAGTCACCTCCACGATTCATCTAGAAAGGCCAACATTTTGGAAACATAACTTCCCTGGTACGTATTCCCCTATCTTCCGATGTTTCTTTTACCTTGCATTTCCCCACACAATACGCATTTCGCTATTCCATGTCCTCAAATGATATAACACGGTAAATTTGCTCCATCGCAGAAACTGTCCTTGGGGTATGAACTATTAGACCTCCACGTGTACAAGCCAGGACATATACGGTAGAGTAGCCAGTTCCCTTCTTCGTCTCCTTTCCTTTCCAGACAATACCGGGATTCAACCCGGACCACTGCCTTGCAAGCAAGCGCACTAATTATAATGCCAACGTGGCTGATATTCCCCAAACATTTCATTTCTCTTTTCCGTGCGGTTTCGATGCTTATTTTTTTTTAATTCGCATATCCTTTACAGGACATCGCTGTCAACAGCAGGATCTTTCTGCTGTCTGTTGATTTCTTGGCAAGATTACGCTCAGTAGTTTGCCATTGCTTTCTGAGCGGCCGGCTCAGTGTCCGGGAAGTCACCAGCGGGGGACGAACCGCTCCCAGCTCGCTCCCGCTACGAGACTCTGCGTGACAAACGGGATTACCGAGAAAGTGTTGTAACCCCTCAGCCAGAGAGACCGGCTTTTCGATGCTTAGTCTAGTTAAATCTATAGCTGTCAATTCTTGGGAATTTCTTGTCTTTTCTGTTCATGATATTCTTTAACATTCCTCTAGAAAAATACCACAATTTCAGTACATGATGATTAGCATGGACACCCACGCAGAAGACCCGACCACACAGAACCCGCGCAGTAAGCTCATTTTCTTGCTGTTCGTGGTATTTCTGTATTTCACAAGGATAGTCAATTTATACATTAGAGAGTAATTTTATATAAGACGAATTTCGTGTGAGTATGTGAGATGCCATCCGAGGGAAATGTCAAACTTGTCTTTTTTTACTCCAGATAACTACTTCCCTAATGCAGCCACTCGACCAGTGAGTGCCAGCAGGTTTCAATATGTAGGCTATACCTGGAACGCCATTTGTCAGTAGAGTCAGTAATTTATAAAGTGCCAATTAGTTTTGTTCCGACAGTTTTCATGCAATGGAGAAGGGAAGGTATTTATGAGAATATTTTCTAAGTAATACGTACGTAAGTACGTGTGCGTAAGCACCCACATACATACGCATACGTGCAAGCACACACACACACACACACACACACACACACACACACACACACAATAGAAATAAATAAAAGACCCTTTTACATGTCTTTAAGGTACTTTTCGCATACGGCGGTGGACCCATATTTCTTTAGACCAATCATCAATATCATCATCAAGTACCTTGCCGACTGGCGTAGGCGTTCATGACTCTCCACAGATCTCGGTATTTGGTTCTCTATATCAACACTGCTGATGATATTCCTCCGTGCCACCGTGCCAATAGTAGTGTATTTCGGGCTCCAGGACGCGTATTTTTGTGGCGCACATCGCTTTTGCGCCACAAAGGGCGGTAACTCCTTGGTTTTTTTAAGTAGACGTGGTCAGATTAGGTGTGATGTTCAGGTGACTCATCAGAGTAGGTATGTGTAGTGTATGACATAAAAAAATACAACATGAAACACTCAAAATAACAAACAAACGTTTCAAGTGAGGTATATAATAATTTTTAATAAAACATAGAAAGTTATACATTTTTTTCTTGGTGGGGAAGTGTGGGAAAATCTCGAAGGTAGTACCGGGAAGTTATACGTCGACGAAGTGTGGGAAAATCTCGAGCGGGTGTGACGGTGGTCGGTTCATAAAGGGGTGTATGAGGGGTGGAAAAAAAGTCATTAAGTAACGGGTTGTAAAACCGTTGGTGAGTGGTGTGTTAAAATATTTTGAAGTGTTAGCACTTTGGCGGTGTACATTAGTAGGAATAGAAGGAATAGCTGCGGTGGCGATGGTAGTAATAGTGGGTATGGCTTAGTGAAATTAGTTGATAAGGGGTGGTTATTAGTGCTGTGTAGATGGTCATAGTGGTTTATTCACGATTATCACACGTGTTACAAATGAAACCTTGAAAACTAAAGATCGTCGGTTACAATGGATATGGTGTAGTGTCATTCGGTGGTAAGAGGTGGGTACCACGTATTAGTGGTCAAGAGATTCTCAAGTAGGGGTCAAGTGGTCAAGTGAGAAAATTTTAGCGGAAAGGAGGTGTAGTGATATGGTGATGATCAAGAGATGGTCAAGAGGTGGTCAAGTAGTGGTCAAGTAATGGTCAAGTAGTGGTCAAGTGGTCGAGTGACCACTTAAATTGTAGGGGAAAGGATTGTAGTGATATGGTGGTGGATAAAGTGATCGATGACGTGGTCAAATAGTGGTCAAGCAATGGTCAACTAGTGGTCAAGTGACCACTTAAATTATCGGGAAAGTATGTGTAGTGAAACGGTAGTGGATAAAGTGATCGATGACGTGGTCAAGAGGTGGTCAAGTAGTGGTCAAGTGATGAAAGTTTAGGGAAAATACGTATAATGATATGGTGATGATCAAGTGATGGTGAAGTAGTGGTCAATCAGTGGTCAAGTAGTGGTCAAGAGGTCGAGTAACCACTTAAATTGTAGAGGAAAGTACGTGTAGTGAAACAGTGGTGGATAAATTAAGTAGTGACGTGATCAAGTAGTGGTCAAGTGGTCGAGTGACCATTTACATTGTAAGGGAAAGTACGTGTAGTGAACCTGTGTTGGTTAAAGTGATCGATGACGTGCTCAAGTAGTGGTCATGTAGTGGTAAATGGTCGAGTGACTACCTAAATTGCGGTGAAAGTAGGTCTAGTGACATGGTGATGATCAAGAGTTGGTCAAGTGGTGTTCAAGTACTGGTCAAGTAGTGGTCAAGGGTCAAGGGGTGGTCAAGCGACCCCTTAAGTTGTAGGGGAAGTTACTGTAGTGACAGTAGTGGTTAAAGTGAGGGATGACATGATCAAGATGTTATGCCGACTGCTAAGTTCAGAAAGTAATGTCCATAGTATTGGTAATTTCCCCAACAGGAGCGCCTCGAGCACTGATTTTGCATTGGTCAATAGCACCTAGTGGTACAGTCGACACACATGGACAATAGTTACATCCGGTCAAAGATGGCGTCACACCCTATCACACATGGGTAATTGCTACAACCAGAATACGTCTCATTCGCTAAAACTGGTCAAATATGGCGTCACATCCGGTCACATGTGTAATGGTACATCCGAGACAAGGGCTCATTGGCTAAAACCAGTCAAAGAATTCCCTGCTTCCGATCACATGTATAAGGGTACCGCTACTACACGTGGCTAATGACTCAACCGGTCTAAGATGGCGATGCATCCAGTGACACGCATAACGATACACGTAGAACACGTGGCTAATAACCCAATCGTTCAATGACGGCGTCACATCCGGTCACAGGGGTAATGGTACATCTGAGAAACGTGGTTAAGAGGGAAACTATAGAAAAAGGGTGTCCTATTGGTTGTCGAGTCAGGGAACCTAACGTATGATGATCACTGTGTATAGGAGTGAATACACTGCATCATCAACACTGCACCCGAAGGGTAAAATGGTCACCACCTTCTCTCTCTCTTTTCTATAGCCGTGTAGTCCTAGTGTTATCGGGTTACACCAAAGGACACCCGGGCATCAACACAACATAAACTGGTCTCGAAAACCCATACGCGCGTGTAAACAAATCACCACAGTGTCCGACTAAGCCTTTCTCATACTCATAGTACAGAGATGTGATCACCGATGCTAGTCGGGGAAGTCGTATCTGTACGTAATAACTATCGGGTCATACAACGACGAGTGGGTAGTGGATGTTAACAGATGCACACAAACACAACAAACTGCCCCGACTCAACCTTAGGCAATGCACGTAACATGACAGGTCACATGTCCGCCGTCATAACCAGCGACGTTATCACGTAGCAAATTAGACATCCACACTTTCATTTCCTTTCTATGTGTCCATAGTGTCTTTACATCTTTCTCCAGAAAGCCATTTCCAAGACCAATATATGTTTTTTCAGTGTACCTGCTCAGTGCCACACTTCACAACCAGACAAAAGTACACCTTCTATGTACCACTTCAACCGTCAAATAAGAAAATATGTTAGACAAAATATTAAAATTATTGGTCAAATACAAAAATATCTCGTCCAAACTTATAAAAAGTAGGAACATTTCTTAACCTATAGGGAAAAATATCAATCAAGTAAGGAAAGTTTGTTAGTCAAATAGAAAAAATATTGACCAAGTAACGATATATCTTGTCCACACTTATGAAAAGTAGGGAAATTTGTTAGTCAAATGAGAAAAAAGATTGACCAAGTAACGAAATATCCCCACCAAATTTATGAAAAGTACGAAACTTTGTTAAGCAAGTATGAAAATGTATCGACCAAATAGAGAAATATATCACGCATATCACGATTTTACATTACCGAAAGCTCCAACCTACCATTCCAGCGTATCTGCTAAAGAAGCACTTATACAGAATAATCACTCATCTCTCCACACTCTTGGTTTTTCCTTTCTAACACATCGTACCTCAGTCTTTCATAGATAGCTTCAAAACTTTTCCATGTCACACCACCAAGAACTCCCTTTAGCAGATACGCTGGAATGGTAGGTTGGAGCTTTCGGTAATGTAAAATCGGGGAAGTGCTGACGTTGATGGTTATGTATTGTGAAATGTCTTTTCAGATAAAAGTTCAAGACACGTTTGACATAACTACAGAAGTTACATTTTTTTCCTAATTTTGGTAACACATTTGTCTTAGTTTGGTCGACATAGTTCTTACTTTTCCATAGCTATTTCTTAGTTTGGCTGACAGATTTTCCTAGTTTTTATTACTTTGGACGACAAGTTTAGAAGTTTGATTGAAATATGTCTGTACTTGGTCAATATTTTTTCACATTTGGTTAACAAAGTTTCCTACTTTTCATAAGTTTAGATGTGATATTTATAACTTTGGTCAACATTTTAGTTGTGTTGGCTAATATTTTTTCCTAGATTTTTATAAATTTGGTCGAGCTATTTCTGTATTTGGCCAACATTTTTCCCATTTGGCTAACAAATTTTTCTACTTTTTATAAGATTGGATGATATATTTATAAGTTTGGTTGAAACATGTCTTTACCTGGATAATATTTTTCACCTTTGGTTAACAAAGTTTCCTACTTTTCATAAGTTTGGACCAGATATTTATAAGTTTAGTCAACAGTTTTGTCAATTTGGTTAACAAATTCTCTTACATTTTATAAGTTTGGATGCACTATTTCTTTACATGGCCACTATTTTTCACCGTTGGCTAACACAATTTCCTGCTTAGGTCGACATATTTTTCTAAGTTTTGTAAGTTTGGTTGAGCTATTTCGTAACTCGGCCACTATTTTTCCTACGTTGGGTACCATATTTTCTTATATCAGTAGACATTTGTATAAGTTTGGATGAGATATTTCTTTACTTGGTCAAAATTTTCACATTTGGCTAACAAATTTTCCTACTTTTTATAAGTTTGGTGGAGATATTTATAAGTTTGACCGATAATTTTCACATTTAGTTAACAAATTTGCCTACCTTTTATGAGTTTGGACAAGAAATGTCTTTATTGGTCAATAGTTTTCACGGTTGGCTAACACATTTTCATACATTTTATAAAATTTGGATGCTAAATTTCTGTACTGGGCCACTATTTTTCATCTTTGGCTAACCAATTTTCTTACTTTGGTCGACATGCTTTCCTACTCTTTGTAAGTTTGGTCGAGATATTTCATACGTTGGCCAATAGTTTTCCTAATATGGGTAACATTTTCTAATAACGGTCGACATATTTATAAGTTTGTCCATCGTTTTGCCTATTGCATTACTTCGGTCGACATATTTCTTGATGTTACTAACATGTTTTCTTACTTGTTATAAGTTAGGATGCAATATTTCATTACTTGGTCAATATTTTTCACCTTTGCCTAACAAATTTTCATACATGTTATAAGTTTAAACGAGACATCTATAAGTTTGACCGATACTTTTTTCCTATTTGGCCAACAATTTTATTACTTTGGTTCACGTAATTTCCTACTTCGGTCGACATGTTTCTTAGTTTGAGCAATATTTTCCCCAGTTGGTTAACACAATTTTCTACCTTTCATAAGTTTGGACGAGATATTTCAGTATTTGGCCTACATTTGTTGCATATGGGTACCAAGGTTTCGTACTTTTTTATAAATTTGGAGGAGTTATTTCTTTACTTGATCAATATTTGTTTTGTTTTTTCACATTCGGTTAACAAATTTTCCTACTTTTTTATAAGTTTCGACGAGATATTTCGTTACTTGGTCAATCATTTCCTTCTTTTTATAAGTTTGGTTGCGATATTTCTGTATTTGGCCGACCTTTTTCCCATTTGGCTGACAAATGTTCCTACTTTTTTATAAGTTTAGTTGAAATATTTATAAGTTTGGTTGAAATTTGGCCAAAATTTTCACATTTAATTAACAACGTTTGCTACTTTTCGTATGTTTGAACGATGTATTTCGTTACTTGGACAATATTTTCCCCATTTGGCTAACACATTTTCCTATTTGGCCAGGATATTTTCCATTTAGTTAACATATGTTCCTACTTCTTATAAGTTTGAGTGATATATTTCTTTGTTTGGTCGATACATTTTCATACTTCCTTAACAAATTTCCCTACTTTTCATAAGTGTGGACAAGATATATCGTTACGTGGTCAATATTTTTTCTATGTGACTAACGAACTTTCCTACGTGATTGTTATTTTTCCCAATAGGTTAAGAAATGTTCCTACTTTTTATAAGTTTGGACGAGATATTTCTGTATTTGACCAATAATTTTAATATTTTGTCTAACATATTTTCTTATTTGACGGTTGAAGTGGTACATAGAAGGCGTACTTTTGTCTGGTTGTGAAGTGTGGCACTGAGCAGGTACACTGAAAAAACATATATTGGTCTTGGAAATGGCTTTCTGGAGAAAGATGTAAAGACACTATGGACACATAGAAAGGAAATGAAAGTGTGGATGTCTAATTTGCTACGTGATAACGTCGCTGGTTATGACGAGGGACATGTGACCTGTCATGTTACGTGCATTGCCTAAGGTTGAGTCGGGGCAGTTTGTTGTGTTTGTGTGCATCTGTTAACATCCACTACCCACTCGTCGTTGTATGACCCGATAGTTATTACGTACAGATACGACTTCCCCGACTAGCATCGGTGATCACATCTCTGTACTATGAGTATGAGAAAGGCTTAGTCGGACACTGTGGTGATTTGTTTACACGCGCGTATGGGGTTTTCGAGACCAGTTTATGTTGTGTTGATGCCCGGGTGTCCTTTGGTGTAACCCAATAACACTAGGACTACACGGCTATAGAAAAGAGAGAGAGAAGGTGGTGACCATTTTACCCTTCGGGTGCAGCGTTGATGATGCAGTGTATTCACTCCTATACACAGTGATCATCATACGTTAGGTTCCCTGACTCGACAACCAATAGGACACCCTTTTTCTATAGTTTCCCTCTTAACCACGTTTCTCAGATGTACCATTACCCCTGTGACCGGATGCGACGCCGTCATTGAACGATTGGGTTATTAGCCACGTGTTCCACGTGTATCGTTATGCGTGTCACTGGATGCATCGCCATCTTAGACCGGTTGAGTCATTAGCCACGTGTAGTAGCGGTACCCTTATACATGTGATCGGAAGCAGGGAATTCTTTGACTGGTTTTAGCCAATGAGCCCTTGTCTCGGATGTACCATTACACATGTGACCGGATGTGACGCCATATTTGACCAGTTTTAGCGGATGAGACGTAGTCTGGTTGTAGCAATTACCCATGTGTGATAGGGTGCGACGCCATCCTTGACCGGATGTAACTATTGTCCATGTGTGTCGACTGTACCACTAGGTGCTATTGACCAATGCAAAATCAGTGCTCGAGGCGCTCCTGTTGGGGAAATTACTAATACTAAGGACATTACTTTCTGAACTTAGCAGTCGGCATAACGTCTTGATCATGACATCGCTCACTTTAACCACTACTGTCACTACAGTAACTTCCCCTACAACTTAAGGGGTCGCTTGACCACTCCTTGACCCTTGACCACTACTTGACCAGTACTTGACCACCACTTGACCAACTTTTGATCATCACCATGTCACTAGACCAACTTTCACCGCAATTTAGGTTATCACTCGACCATTTACCACTACTAGAGCACGTCATCGATCACTTTAACCAAAACAGGTTCACTACACTACTTTCCCTTTTAATTTAAGTGGTCACTCGACCACTTGACCGCTACTTGACTACGTCACTACTTAATTTATCCACCACTGTTTCACTACACGTACTTTCCTCTACAATTTAAGTGGTTACTCGACCGCTTGACCACTACTTGACCACTGATTAACCACTACTTCACCACCTCTTGGTCATCACGATATCATTACACGTATTTTCCCTAAAATTTCATCACTTGACCACTACTTGACCACCTCTTGACCACGTCATCGATCACTTTATCCACTACCGGTTCACTACACATACTTTCCCCGATAATTTAAGTGGTCACTCGACCACTTGACCACTTGTTGACCATTGCTTGACCACTATTTGACCACGTCATCGATCACTTTATCCACCACCATATCACTACATGTCCTTTCCCCTACAATTTAAGTGGTCACTCGACCACTTGACCACTACTTGACCATTACTTGACCACTACTTGACCACCTCTTGACCATCTCTTGATCATCACCATATCACTACACCTCCTTTCCGCTAAAATGTTCTCACTTGACCACTTGGTCCCTTCTTGACAATCTCTTGACCACTAATACCTGGTACCCACCCCTTACCACCGAATGACACTACACCATATCCATTACAACCGACGATCTTTAGTTTTCAAGGTTTCATTTGTAACACGTGTGATAATCGTGAATAAACCACTATGACCATCTACACAGCACTAATAACCACCCCTTATCAACTAATTTCACTAAGCTATACCCACTATTACTACCATCGCCACCGCAGCTATTCCTTCTATTCCTAATAATGTACACCGCCAATGTGCTAACACTTCAAAATATTTTAACACACCACTCACCAACGGTTTTACAACCCGTTACTTAATGACTTTTTTTCCACCCCTCATACACCCCTTTATGAACCGACCACCGTTACACCCGCTCGAGATTTTCCCACACTTCGTCGAAGTATAACTTCCCGGTACTACCTTCGAGATTTTCCCACACTTCCCCGCCAAGAAAAAAAAAATATAACTTTATATGTTGTATTAAAAATTATTATATACCTTACTTGAATCGTTTGTTTGTTATTTTGAGTGTTTCATGTTGTATTTTTTTAATGTTATACACTACACATACCTACTCTGATGAGTCACCTGAACACCACACCTAATCTGACCACTTCTACTTAAAAAAACCAAGGAGTTATCGCCCTTTGTGGAACAAAAGCGATGTGCGCCACAAAAATACGCGTCCTGGAGCCCGAAATACACTACTCCCAATCCATCCAGCATAATTTCTTTTGGCCTGCCTCTGCCTCTCTTTCCCTCGATCTTTCCAGTTGTCAAGATGTTCTCCAATGCCTTGCTTCTCTTCGCATGACCAAAGAAAACTGTTTGTCTCAAAGACCGAAATATGTGGAGAGACATGAGCGCCTACGCCGGCTAACATGGCACTTGATGATGATGATATGTCTCTACCTAGCTGCCCGTCTGTTAAGTCTGTGTAACCGTTCCTGTCTACCCGTAAATCACTCTGCCTGGAGAAGATAGAAAGTGTCTAGAAACAACATTTCGTAATTCCGAGTAAAATACAAACACCAACAACATAATATGTTTATTGTAAGAAACACGTTTTATGTCACCGGATCACTTTTTAAACAGACCTAGTGATGTATTAAATTCCCCGACACTTGTGTGATTTTAAGACAGCTCAGACTTATAAAATGATCAATTTCACCGTGTTGTTCCGTCTTGCCACGCCACAAGACAGAAGAAATGAAGCATTTCTTGATCGAAACTTTAGATCTGGCATTGTGCTGGAGCCATTCACGTCTTAACAATGTATTCGATGTCAAAGGACCTGGACAAAGCTCTTGCGGTGTAGTGTTTTCGTTTTTCAACCAAGTGAACATTATCCCTTTCATACTTAATGATCTTAATGGAAACGTCACGTCCTGGCCTGGTGCATGTATGGCTGTCAAGGGACTTGATTAAAATGGATGCAAAGGGCAATCGTGAGTCAGAGACTTTGAAACAACAGTGTCATATTACCTCTAATGTCATTCCCGATGGCTGCACGTAGGTGTTAATATGGATACAAATCCATCCATCCATCATGTGCCATGCCGGTAAGCGTGGGCGGTCATGTTCTGCCATCTCACTCGATCACCAGAGTCGTGGATCAGCTCCGTGTTTCTGTCTCGACCATGCCACAAGGCCAAGCCATCCAGGTACTTGCTTCTAGGTCTTCTCTTTGGTCTGTTCCCCTCGATCTTGCCAGTGGTCACCAAGTTCTCCAAATCATTTTTTCTCATAACATGCCCAAAATATTGTGACTGTCTACGTCTAATGTCTCTAATCAGTTTACGATCTTCATTTGTTTCTTGATGGATACAAATACAATTAATAAATAAAAACAAACCAATTGGGTGTGGACATTAGAAGTTATCATCATCATGGTGTGCCTTATAAAGTGGCATATACATTCATATCTCTGCGATGACCTGGGTCCTTGGTCCCCTGGATCAGTACTATTAACGATATTCCTCTATACTATTGGCTTACACTATCATCATCTCGACCTTCTGCTGCCTCTACTACAGCTGATCTCAGCAGTCGTCACGACTTTCTCCAGTGCCTCACCATCTCAGTATATGAACTAAGACCGTTGTCTGTCTCCTTCTTATAATTGCGTCTAATGTTCTACTTTCAGGCCTCTTAATGTTTTTGTTTTACCAAAGCCTTCCAAAGTATTCACAACGTTCGTTGTACCTTGAAATAAAAAACAACTTCTGTCGCAGGAGACTGCTGTGGGTATATAAAATGGTAGGATCATCATATTTGTTAGGCCTGAATGTACCGAAGAATAGGTGGCCAGTCTTTTCCTCCCTTAGCAAACAACAAGTACAGACTTGTAATCCTCGTCTGACCGCATACACTAGTTGTCGGCTTAACCTCCTGACGATTACACATGTTGCACCGTAGTGGTGCAATTAAAAAAACGCAAACGTTGTAAAGTACCAAAAATTAGCGTAGTGGTAGTTTATAGAATACCGAGGAATCAGTTAATGGATAATATGAAATAATCGAAGGCAATAAAGGGAACTTAAATTATGGTAGTGTACATAATAGCATGAACCACGGAAAGGTAATAGGATAATACGAAATCAATAAATTAGAATAACACGAAATAATGAAGATAACAAGGAAATAAAGTACGATGCTTGAATAACATGACATTAAGGAAAGCAATAGAATGAAGTAAAAAAAAAAATGAAATAACAATTGAGTCAGCGGAAACAGACATCATGTCATTTAGATTATTCAGTCCGAGCATTGATGAGAAGCTTTTCGAACCTGTTACTCACGTTATATGTTTCTGTTGTTACTGCCCATAGACATATTCTTGGGAAATTAAAGTGGCGCTTTCAAATTTTATTCCACATCAATATATACGATATTTGTGTGTCAGGCCTTCGTCAGATATGACTCAGCTACCGTATGACAGTAGACGGTACTACCTGCTTTCTGTTAACGCCGACAAACCCGACACCCAACATTGTGCCAACGGCTTCGGACGGAAGAGCGCAATTGGGAGTGTACAAGCCTTACCCTAGTGCGAGGAAATGCAACCTAAATATAAAATGTCACGGCAGGGCAGACCAGGCCCTTAGCCTTGGCTGGCAGCTGGCCTAGGATCGAAGCTCCCACAGGCGGATTGTTAGAGCATTGCTTTGCTGATCCGGCAGCTTCTGCAGCTTGTCTTGTTCCAGATGTAGAGGTGTTACCTATTCTCTGGAGTGAACTAGGCAGGCCGAGAGAGGGATCATGCTGCATGGGCAACACATGGTCTCTATAATTTAGCCCACGCTTTGTGCTATGGAGAGGCAATAACTCCATCCCTGGTCTTAACCGGTCTCGGAATCAAAGCGAGAGGTAACATTTACGGATTATAATTCCTTGTCAGTTGGCGTAGACATGGGGAGCCACGGGATGCCTCTGACGGTCGGAGACACCTACAGGTGTCACTGATCAGCTACCGCCCGCTTCAAGCTGGGCAGCCGCTGGCCAGTTGGGTGTTGATGGGCCACAGCTTGTCTGCTTCAATGGGTGCTTGGGGCTAGGACAACATCTGAATCGCAGGCTGTAAAACCAATACACCAGGTACTAATAAAAAGAAAACTAGAAACGTCAAGCTTCGGCTTGCAACCTGGAACGTAAGAACCATGTGACCAGGATTTTCTACTGACTTGAAGAAAAACGATGTGAGAAAAACGGCTGTGATTGATACCAAACTCAATCGTCTTAACATTGATATTGATGGCCTGCAAGAGACTCACATCGCTGAGGAAGGGTCACTCAGGGAAAACAATTACACCTTTTTTTTGGAAGGGTAGAGGGCTGGCAGAAAATAAGACAACATGGTGTGGACTTTGCAGTGAAGAATTCGTCACTGGGAATGATTGAAATTCCAGCTGGAAGCAATGAAAGACTACTATCCCTGCGCTTGGCAAACTCTTTTGGTTTTGCCACCATTATCACTGCATATGCACCCACATTTGCTTCATCTGTTGGTGTGAAGGATTCCTTCTATGAGGAGTTAGTTAGACTCTGTGATCAAGGCAGTTCCAAAATCCGACTACATTTATGTGCTCGGTGATTTCATTGCTCATGTGGGCAAGAACTCGAGTTCATTGCCAGTGTGCCTTGGAAAATACAACATCGGTCGCATGAATGAAAATGGGCAAAGGCTACTGGAGCATTGCACCAGAAATGACCTATGCATTACAAACTCCTTTTTTAAAACAAAAACATCTGCATAAGATCACATGGAGACATCCAAGATCCGGCCATTGGCATCCGCTGGACTTCATCATCACACGGAGACAACATCTGAACCATACATCATTAACTCGATGTTACCACAGTGCTGACTGTGATACAGATCATTCTTTGGTTTTTGCAAGAGTTAGACTGAGACCGAAGATAATCTACACAGCTAAACACAAATCTAGCCCCAGGATTAATATTATTAACACTCGCGATCCTGAAAAGAGCTTTCAGTTTCAACAGCAACTTGAAGACGCTTTCACTGATACACCAGAAAATTGTACAGTAAGTGAAAAGTGGGGTCAACTTAAGGAAACTCTTTATAAAACTGCCGTAGGGGTTTACGGCACTGTGGATCATAAGAGGCAGGACTGGTTTGCGGCAAACAGCCAGACACTGCAGCGCTTGATTGATAAAAAGAAGATATCTCTCTTAAGAAACAAGGAAAGAACAACGCGTAACACTCTCAGTGATCTGAAGCAAGCTAGGAAGGATGTGCTAAAGGCTGCCAGGCAGTGTGCAAATGACTATTGGATCAAGTTATGTGAGTCCATTCAAAACGCAAGTGATAAGGGAAACATCAGAAGCATGTATGAAGGGATAAAGAAAGCTTGTTGTCCAATGATCAAAAGAAGTGCACCACTAAAAACCTTGACTGGGAAAACCATCACTGATAAGAAACAGCAGATAGGTAGAGCACTATTTAGAGCTTTACTCACGTGAGACCAAACTAGCGGATGATGCCCTCAATGCTATAGAGGCCCTGCCAACTCTTGACCACCTGGACACACTCCCACTATAACAGAAGTTAAGTATGCTATAAATGAACTTGCATCTGCCAAGGCTCCAGGCAAGGATGGGATTCCAACAGAGGTTAACAGGAGTGGGCAAGACACACTCACTCTACAGATCCACCAGCTAATAGAGCTATGCTGGCGAGAAGGACAAACGCCACAGGATTTCAAAAATTCAAGCATCATAACACTGTACAAGAACAAGGACGATCGAAGCGACTGTAACACCAATAGGGGGTATCTCACTTCTGTGTATTGTTGGGAAAGTATTTGCCAGAATTGTTCTGCGCAGACTTCAAGTCCTGGGAGATCAAGTCTACCCCGAAATCACAGTGCGGCTTCCGACAGAACCGGTCTACCATTGATATGATATTCTCATTGCTACAAATGCAAGGAAAATGCCAGGAACAAAATCAATCACTGTTTATTGCCTTTATCGACCTCACTAAATCATTTGATTTTGTCAGTCGTGAGGGTCTGTTCAAGGCACTAAAGAAGATTGGCTGCCCACCAACTCTTCTGTCCATTGTGGAATCATTCCACACAGGCATGAAGGGTATAATCAAGTTTGATGGTGCAACTTCAGAAGAGTTTGAAATCAAGAGTGGAGTTAAGCAAGGTTGTGTACTATCCCCCACCCTCTTTGGAATATACTTTTCACTTTTACTGACATATGCCTTTCGTGATCAGGGTGCCGGTATATACATTCACTCACGCTCATATGGCGGCCTCTATAATGCTCAGAGATTGAAGGCCAAGACCAAAATTAGGAGGGTACTGATCAGATAGTTGCTGTTTTGCTGATGATGATGAATTATGACCCACTCTGAGGAAGAATTACAACGTCTACTATCTGCATCCTCCAATTCTTGTTCTGAATTTGGTTTAACAATTAACAAAAAGAAAACACAGATTATGTCACAAGGTGGACATGGGGTACCATCAGTCTTTATTGACGACGCCGAACCGGAGACAGTAGACCATTTTACATATTTAGGATCAGAGGTAAATAGCAAATTATCCCTAGATCAGGAAATCAACATCAGGACTGGTAAGACAGCAACAACAATGAACAGGTTAAGAAAGAGAGTCTAGTAGAACAGGAAGCTAATTGCAAAAACACAAGTCATTGTTTACCAAGCCTGTGTCCTAAGTGCTCTTCTTTATGGCGGTGAAACTTGGTCAACTTACTCACATCAAGAGAAACGTTTAAACAGCTTTCATATGCGGTGTCTGCAAAGAATACTTGGTATTAAGTGGCAAAATCACAAATACTGAAGTATTGGAAAGATCAGGTTGTGTGACGGTTTGTTCCATGCTCAGTCTTCGACTTCGTAGGCTTAGATGGATAGAACACGTACAGCGCGAATTGGCCTTATCAGCCTCATTCGCCACCGCAATGGGTTGTAGTTATTATGCCTTTTTGAAACACAATGTAACAAACTATCGTCTATTAATACGGCAAGATGCCAATGACATACGATATTTACGTGCTTTAAATACTCTATTTTGGATAATGTTTCTAATATTTATAATTTTGCCATATTTATTATTTTGCCATGGCAGCCACAAATTACAACCTACTTTAAGGATTTATATTACAGATGGGTTTAGAAATTTGGCAGTGTGCACCTGAGACATTACAGTTTTTCGTCCTGATCCATTCGATCCATTACCCGCTGTGAGAGAGACTTTGAGTAAAACATCTCCAAGTTATATTTGTTATTGAAGAACAACCCAGAACTGGGTCAGCACTCGCCGCATTTCGAGGTAGAAGTCAACGGCGTATCGCTTGGCCACATATCCCCACCGAAAGAAATCCCACAGTGTAGAAATAATTATAGCTATGATGGAAAGCTGCAAGTTCATGCTGGTTTGGGCAGGTCATATAACACACTTCAATATCACAAATAGTGCAGCAATAGTTATAGGAGTGCCTGTCGTTCAGAAACTACTGAACACAAAGTTTCCAAGAAATCACAAACAGGCAAAAGATGCTGGGTTTGACTACGACGCCTTTAAAGGATATGCAACTAACTAACAACGTTCGTGTTTAAAGGCTTTAAAGGAGAGAGAGGATCGACTTCATTGCAACGGAATTCTCCCCTCCCACCTCTCCAAATGGCTCGCTGTTTTTCCGCAGAGCGATCTGCCAAAAGCTTCGCATTCGCATAGAGCATGAAATCGGTAGCTCCAGAGATGACCCCCCCCCCCCCCCTTTTACACACACAGGAGCCCGGTAATTGCACCTGTGAACCGAATGACAGAGCCCGGAAACAAGCTTACGACATTCGGGGCTCCAGGCAGGCTGCTTAACCACTTCAGGCTTTACAAGAAACTTTAGTAATTGGAGTAGGTAAGGAATAGCTATAGATATGCCGATATTGGTTTGGACAGGTCCTATAGCAACGTTTTAATAACGGAAGTTTTGAATAAATAAAATATAGCAATGTTGTTACTAGTTTGGATAGGTCATAAAACAAATCTGCTATAATAGCAGCCGTGAAGAATATTGAAATAGTCATACTGTTGCTAGTTTGGATAGGTTATACAAGAGCACTAAAATAACATAAGTAGTGAAGTAATAGATACAGCAATGTTACTGCTAGTCTGGGCAGGTCATTTATTAACACAACCATAACATAGGTAGGGAAGAAATAGATAAAGCAATGGTGTTCCTACGAGGGTAAGTTAATAAATAAGTCACAAATGGTTGTAGAAAAATAACTAAATATGATAACAACTTGAAACCAGCTTATTTGTATACATACATTGTACCTTTATTTCTCAACATAATTTGCACCAACATTAATGCACTTATCCCATAGTTTTATCAGTTCTCCCAAAACCGACTGCATAGAACTGCGCGCCATGTTCTCATTTGCCTGCCATTCTACAGAACTGTGTGACTTACTTATTGACTCGCCCTCGTAACCTTTTCTACCCAACAATGCACCTCTTTACTGGAAATTGCTAGGGACTAAGCCCACTGAAAACTCACCTTGGCGGGAGGTATTTCGCGAATGATGCCGAAGTTGAATGTGAAGTGAAAACGTGGTTTAGAAAACAGAGCATGCAGTTCTATGCAGCCGGTTTGGGAGAACTGATAAAACTATTCGATAAGTTTATCAATATTGGTGGAAATTATGTTGAGAAATAAAGGGAAAATGTATGTATACAAATAGACTGGTTTCAAGTAGTTATCATATTTAGTTATGTTTCTACAGACCTTTGTGACTTACTTATTAACTTACCCTCGTAGTTTGGGAAGGTGATATAATAATACTACAATAACATAATAAGTAGTGAAGAAATAGATACAGCAATGTTGTTGCTAGTTTGGGCAGGTCATATATTAACACTACAGAAACAGAAACAGTAATGAAATATATACAGCAATGTTGTTTCTGGTTTGGGCAGGTCATAACAGCGAAATAGGAGAAGAACAATGTGGGTTTGTAGAAAGCAAGGGTACAGTAAATGCTGTGTATATACTGAAAACAGTAATTGAACGTTCTATAGAAGTAAACAAATATCTATATTTTTGCTTTATTGACTACACAAAGGCTTTCAATAAAGTGAGACATTTCGACATGATAAGGATGCTTGAAGATCTAAAAATTGATGGAAAAGACCTTATACTTGCAAAAAAATATATATTGGAAACAACAAGCTGCCATCAGAATTAATAATGATGTAGGTCAATATCAGCCTATTGTGTTGTCTAAATGGCGTTTCTGAGGAAAATACAAAGAATACCATGAACAGACAGAAAAACCAATGAACAAGTCCTTAAAGAAACAAATGAAGATCGTAAACTGATTAGACTGCAGAGTTTCCCAACCTTTTTTGTGCTATGCCCCACCTAAGCCTTTCTAAAATTCTTATGCCCCCCCCCCCCCCAACATATGCATCATTTTTAATATTAAAAAAATTGAAATGTTCACTAAAGAAACTTGAATTTTTTATTTTTTAGAAGGGCTCACGGTTCCCAGAGGGGCCAGAGCGCCCCCCCCCCCCCACCCGCCAGGGCCCGCGTCCCTGTTTGTTGGGTGAATTTTTCTTTTTGTTTTATTTGGCGGTTAACTCAGACAAGCTAGTTCCCCCGCCTCCCCCTTTTTTTGTGTGGACCCTTAGTCTCACTGTAAGCTATTGCCCACAGTGGTCCACCAGGCCCACATCTAAGGCGACGATATGTGATGGGTTTTTACTTGATCATCCCGGCCCCCGACCAGACCAGGCGCACTACTGGGGGGAGAGCAGCAAATGGACCCATTTCTAGCCAAAGGACCGATAGATTTTAGGAAGAAATCACTAGGAAATTATTGAGCAAACACAGTAAGTAAATTTTCAAAACATATAATGGAGAACTGAAATTCAAGTACAAAATAATGTTAATGAAAGATGTTTCTATATTATTTTAATTATTAGTAATTATTTAACTTTAGCGAGATTCTTGCGGTTGATGCTTGCTGCAAAGAGATTTTATGTCAGGTTCCAATTTAGTTAACTTCAGTCTCAAGTCTCCCCGTTTTATTATATCCAGCCGATTTCATCCATTTTCGAATTGCCCCCCTTAACAGTCGAATTGCTTCCCTGTGGGGCGTGGGCCCCACGTTGGGAAACACTGGATTAGAGTCATTGGACGTATATAGTCAAACAATTTTTTAAAACATGTTATAAGAAGAAATGACTTGGAGAACTTGGTGACAACTGGCAAGATCGAAGGGAAGAGACCAAGGAGAAGACCGAGAAGTAAATACCTGGATGGCTTGGCCACGTTGCATGCCGGGACAGGAACATGGAGCTGATACACGACTCTCGTGATCGAGTGAGATGTCAAAAATGACCGCCTACGCTTATCGGCATGGCACATGATGGATGGATATAACAGCATTACAGTAACAGAAATAATAAAGAAATATATACAGCAATGTTGTTTCTAGTTTGGGCAGGTCATATAACAGCACTACAATAACAGAAAAAGTAAAGAAATATATACAATAACAGAAATAGTACAGAAATAGACATTACAATGCTGTTGATAGTCAGGGCAAGTCATTTAACAAACTTTCAGTAACATCAGCAGTGACGAACTGTGCTATATCAATGCTGTTTTGGGTTTGTGCATGTCATATACCAATACTTCAGTAACCCCAACAGTGAAGACATTTATATTGCTATGTTTGTGCTGAGTGTCTCAATAGCGCAGTGGCTAACTCTTTGCTAGCTAGCCCCGTGTTCTGTGTTCGAATCCATATCCAGGCGGATTTTTTAAACACTGAGTTGAAATCCAAGGTCGACCCAGCCAAAAATGTGTACCAGGAAATGTCATGAGAAGAAAGGACAGCGACGTGATACTGGCCCCACCACCTATCAAGTGTCGATTAGCTTATACAAATATGGGGCAGAACTATATATCAACTAAACCTCAAAGGGTATCACAGGGTCCTGCTATCGTAATGTTGAAGCTGGGTCGGGCAGGTCATACAGCAAAACGTCATTACCAGAAGTCATTAACACAGAACGAAAGCTTATTAATCTTCAAGTAACCCGCTCCTGACATTAAGAGTGGTAACCTTTCCATCGCGGGCTGGGTATTTTAAGAACAAGGAGCCAATTTGGGGAGAATTTCAGAGGCGCAAAGCTGCCAGGCAGCAGTTCACCAGAATGTAGTGGGTACAAGAGCGCAGCCTGAACTGAGCGTCCCCTGACGTCATGATTTCCTCAGGGAAGCTCTAAGACGTAGCTCGGATATGATAGAATTCTCCCAATGTTAAATCATTATGTTCCAGGCCAGCAACATTTGATAGTTTAATACACAGAAAAACAGATTAGTTCACATTAACAAATGCCATAATGATCCTAAACAATTCACAGTTTGCTCAATAGAACCTCCATCCGATAAACAATAATGTCAATGAAATAATAATGTACAATAATGAGGAAGACGAAAATTAGAGTGTAAAAAACAGGATGCAAATAAAACGACAACAACAAAAAATAATAACAATGAATGTTGATTTATTTGGTTGTTTCGGGATTTAAGGTTTGAAAATTGAGCACAACCCACTCTGGCAACTCTGTTCGTATTCCGGGACTAACCTTGGACCTTGTCCACATCAGATTGGAAGCACTAGGCTCGAGTTTCGCTCTCGTTTGAGCTCGTCAGTAGTGCATATCCCTGACTGGGCCCGGGATCGAACTCCGGATCACTGGCGTGTGAGGCGGGTGTGTAAACACTAGACGACGCGGCTCAAGCTAGACGCGACCAAATTATCACACTAGAATATCACAACGTCACCAACTGTAGGCTGTAGCTCAAAGTTTGCCCGATAGCCGCAGCAGACATCCGTAAATCGATGTGGCCCCGAATGATCAGGTCTTCTCGATCTGACAACAATAAATGTAGCAACATATGCACATATGGGTATACAGTCAAGGTGACAACGCAAGGTTTAAGAAGTTATTGCAATATAAAATAATATCTTGTGGAAATGTAAACGCAAAAGAAAGGAAACAATAACATTAACAATTAACTGATTCAGTGCCAAACATAGAGTAGGTTTGGACCAGACATGGTACACAACCAAATGAACAATATTATAATGTTAATTTCTTTTCTCTGAGCATTGAAATTGCGGAAGACACACGAAACAAAACAAGTAACACGATGACTCTATAATGGCGATATATCATCATTCGGTCCAAAAGGGAGGTCACATTTGGCGATATGCTATCCTTCGGTACTGAATCAGTTACCAAGTGTACAAATCTAACGAAGCCGTGGAAGTACAGGGTGCATTTTTAATGACTATGCAGTGTTTGAAAATATTGCCGGTCCAAGTTTTGTATTTACCTATTATGTTGCATGAGCTTTACAGAGGGTGAATACAAAACTTGCACCGGCAATATTTTCAAACACTGCACAGTCAATAAAAATACAGCCTATATTATGGTTAGTGCAATTGCTTATTCAAGCAGTAGTTCAGGTTCAGTTCCAGCAGTGGCAGGAGTATGTTAATGTACATTAGTTAGTTAGTTAGTCGACAGATCATCCTCGCTGCACATCGAACCATTCAGTCCATAAGTGCTCGGATCCCCTCCTCAGCAAATCCCGCAGCGTGTAGCGGCTAACGACGCCAGTTCTGTGTTGGTTTATCAATCTTCTTTGGCTTCCTGCGTAGTGTTCTTGTTTGGCCACACCTCTTTTAATTTGATGCTCTAGCAGTCTGGCCATTGTTGTAGATTCACAGTCATCACTTGGTTCTCGCAAAAGTCTCACATCACGTAGAGCATTCAGAATGTCAGCCTGGTCCATGGCGCGTCCGCCCTCCACAGTAGCCTCACCTGCGAGCTTGTCAGCCCGCTCATTTCCTTGTACTCCCGCATGCCCTGGCACGAAGATGAAACTAATCTTTGCCAGCCTACTAATCTTTGCCATAATGTACATTACATAGTATGAGTGTAGGGGTAGTGCTCGTCTGTCGACCAGGTGACCATCTGTTACAATTCCCATCGAAATAGATTATATTTACGGACGCAGTTCGTATTACGGCATACCGCTTTCCAAATACAGCTGCGAGCGATTTTGAAGCAAACTGCCCTGCGTTGGTTTCCAAAAAACAAAGGTAGGAGTGCGGATCGTTCAGAAAGAAATGGCAAACTAATGAACGTAAACTTGCCAAGAAATCACGAACGGCCAAAATGCTGGGGTTGACTGCAACGTCATGTAAAGGATATGCAACTAACTTTATGTCTCCGTTTATCCAGACGTTCATTGTTTACGTCCCACATGTAATGCCAGTAATCAACATGTTATATTTTTGGAATATCGATATCCAGTCCACATATCGATAGCCAACCCACAGCCGGTCAACCTGCTCCACAAGATCCGTAACGCCCATTCACTCTCTGCAAATAACTTGTGTCGTTAGTGCTTTTAAGTTTGTTATTGTTCTTCAAGTGTGAATAAAATTAGCTGAACCGAAGTAAATCTGTGATAATGTAAACAATATAAAGGAATACGAAGTAATGCAGCTTTTTTTATGCAACTTTTCCCGCCTTTTCTACCCCCCCCCCCCCCCCCCAGCCATCATGCACCTATACTACCCATTTACCCGCAGTGTTCACTGGACCGTTCCTATCCCCTTCCCTGTGCCAACACTATGCAAGCGTCCTGGCACCACTATTCATGGTGATTCACAGTCTGTGATTCGGAGATGGGTAGCACATATTTTTTTATGTTCATTGATTTCATTTCTTTTGAATTGTTCTCGTTAAAAAAATATACCTTTCCGCTCTTTTCATTTGGTTATTATGAATTAATGTAGTCACTGTAGGGTTTTCTCCGCGTTTATATGTTGTATTACTTGTGTTTATTTGGTGATGAAGGCCTGTCGCCGCAACATGGTTTGTTTTCTGTAATTCTGTTTTGTAAAGCCGCATTACGTAATGTTCTTTTATATTGTTATTATTCTTGAGAATTTCAGTCCAATCTTTTCTCCGACTTGTTTGAAGCATTTATCAGTGTATATATTAAATTAAATAGTAAAGTGGTAATATACTCCGCCTGCCTTACTGGTCTTTTTATACATTTGTGTGGCGAGCAATTATTTTCGTTGTTAAATGCTTCCAGTACAGGCTGCTGTTATTATTTCCGTAAAATATTGTTTCAATTTGTGCTCAATACATGAGTCTGTGTTGTTTGTCTTAGCCCTTGAATACACAACAAGACGACGCTATGGCGCAATCCCGCATACCATCTGGTTGTTATGTGCGTTGCCATAGTAAGTACAACAGTAAAGGATAACTATTACACACCGAGAGTCGTGTTGTGTATATTGGGCTAGCCCGATATTTTCATACTCGAATCTGAATTCAATGGACGCTGGGTTCAGTATAACACCGGTGGCCTTTCCACGCCAGGCCATTTCCTAATAATAATCTTTTTTCTTAAGTTTGGATCGACCTGGGAGCCCATGTCAGTTAAAAATAATCCTCTTGTTGGAGATGAGTGCTTGCCATTGTGCTACCGGAGTTCCTTGTGTGTTGTTATGGGGTGGAATAATGAGTTATAGGTCGATGAGCTGAGATTTCTCCCCAAAATGAGCTTGTCAAAAGGCGGTTCTTTGGCCTAATTAAGAGTAATAAATTGTCAAGATTGAAAAGTGTGCAATGAGGGAACCCAATGTAGAATAGTCAACCAAAACAGAGCCAGTGTCATTAGTCGGTACACGCGAATGGAAATACTGAGGAGGGAATCTGAGCACTTATGGACCAATAATTCTACGTGCAATGACGATGATCTGTTGACTGACTAACTGACTTACTTAACTAACTAAGAGTTATTCTGTCAGTTCCAGAAGAATTTGTAAAGGCCAAACGAGCTTCAAAGAGGCTAAATAACCACTATGAAATATGCGTGCATAGATGAGCGTGGCTACCGGGAAGCCAGATTTCTATGGTATGTTCACACACACACACACACACACACACACACACACGCACGCACGCACGCACGCACGCACGCACGCACGCACGCACGCACGCACGCACGCACGCACACACACACACACACATATATATATATATATCCATCCATCCATCCATCATGTGCCATGCCGGTAAGCGTGGGCGGTCATGTTCTGCCATCTCACTCGATCACCAGAGTCGTGGATCAGCTCCGTGTTCCTGTCTCGACCATGCCATGTGGCCAAGCCATCCAGGTATTTACTTCTCGGTCTTCCCCTTGGTCTCTTCCCTTCGATCTTGCCAGTTGTCACGAAGTTCTCCAAGTCATTTCTTCTCATAACATGCCCAAAAAATTGTGTCTGTCTACGTCTAATGACTCTAATCAGTTTACGATCTTCATTTGTTTCATGAAGGACTTGCGCATTGGTTTTTCTGTTTGTCCATGGTATTCTTTGCATTTTCCTCAGAAACCATATTTCCACAGCCATAAGCTGTTTTTCAGCTTTACTGCTTATTGTCCACGCTTCACATCCATACAAAAGTATAGGTTTCATGTAGCACCTCAACACATATATATATTAGGGCTGCGGATGTTAACGATTAATTAATCGATTAATCGTTAATCTTTTTAACGATTAATTTTTTTAAACGATTAATCGAAATCTTTTCTCCCATCACTTAAACAAATGAACCGGATGGCGAAAAATTGTCGGACATTTTAAACATAGTGTTACAAACACAACCGAGTTGCAAAATAGTACTGAGTCACCATTGTGTAAGCTGCAGCAAGATGTACCAACAAGATGAAACAGTATGTTCATTCTGCTACAGAGTCTTCTACAGGTCAGAGAAGCATTAACTGTCTACATGTCAGGCGAAAAGAAGCTATAAAAAGGTCCAAAACTGTCAGATTCGAATTGGGAGATGATTTCGAAATATGTCAAAGTTTTGGGCTTATTATGCCAGACCACAGTTCTTCTTGGCAGTCAAGATTATGTTTCCTGTAGCTGTGTATTGCTACTGCTATCATCGTTGACAAAGCATATGACTGTACACGATGATGATCCGGCCTCATAGATAACTTTAAGGCAGCATCTTTTAATGACTTTAGTGAACGTGTAGCTAATATGACAAGTATTGAAATACTACAGATTGCAATAGCACTTGATCAACGCTACAAATACCTGAAGTGTTTGTCAAAAGATGTAAAAGAACGAACTTGGTCACGTATTTGAACAATAAATAGCAGCTGATGTTCATGATGAGCAGATGGAGACTGCTGCAACGAATGATACTGATATTGATAATGAAACTATATGTGAATCAAATGAAGAGAGTATTAAGCTAATTGAGTCTGAAATGGAGAAGAAAGTTGCTGAATCGGTTGACCCTTTACAATGGTAGAAACTTAACGAACTTCGATATCCAAAATTGGCATTCCTTGCCAAGACCATTCTGTGCATACCGGCTACATCAGTTCCATGTGAACGATTGTTCAGCTCTGCTGGTTATATTGTTAATAAGACGCGCTCGTCACTTGAACCAAATACTGTCAACATACTCGTCTGTTTGCATAGTTGGTTAGTAGATGACATATAAACAAGACAATCCAGTTTTATTTCGATTTTTGACAAATACGACTTTAATGTGAGTTATGTGACTATAAATGTTTTGCTTTAATCGAAATTAACGATTAATTAATCGTTAATTTTTTAAAAAGTTAACTATTAAATTTAAATTAATGGTTCGCAGCCCTAATATATATATATATATATATATATATATATATATATATATATATATATATATATATATATATATATATATATATATATATCATGTGCCATGCCGGAAGGCGTGGGCGGTCATGACTCGCCATTTCACTCGATCACCAGTGTCGTGGATCAGCTCAGTGTTCCTGTCTCGACCATGCCATGTGGCCAAGCCATCCAGGTATTTTCCTCTCGGTCTTCCTCTTGGTCTGTTCACTTCGATCTTGCCAGTTGTCACCAAGTTCTCCATATATATATATATATATATATATATATATATATATATATATATATATATATATATATATATATATATATAAAGAGAAACCATTACACGATGGCTGGGATTAACGGGGACGAAGGTATTACACATCACACTTTGTTTGGGACTGGTAGAGTTACCGCGTTGGGTATATGGTGATAATATCATATTGTTATAGAGCAATCGGCACTCGATGTGTGATATATTCAGTATCAAACCCGCCGCCTTTACTTCCCAGAACATTTCTTCATGCCTATTTTACGCTGTATCAGCCTAGAAACCCCGTACAATTAAAAATACATCCCGTTTTGATGTTGTTTCGAAGACATGACCACCTTGCAGGCTGCTAGCACGCTAACCACACCGGCATTTCTTGTATGAAATAATAACGAAATATAATACACTGACACACTCTGCCTTACCTGAAGAATTTTGTGGCACAGAACTGTAACATCCAGTTCACTAGCAATATCTCTAATGAGCTCCATGAACAGTTCCTCCTCAGACATTCGCCGAAGGTCGTCTAAATCTTTCTTGACGCTGGCCCGCCTGGTTCTATCTCCGTCCAGATATTTTCTAAATATCATACTGGTGATAGAGTTCCTGCCAACCTTAGAGAACGTTGTGTACTTCTGAATCTTCTTTTCTTCATTCTGCTCAACGCACAAAGAATCTGTAGAAGATGACCGTGGAGAATCTGGTCTTTCGTCAACAGCCGAAAGTCCGCCCTCTGGTGGAATCGGTGATCTACTGTTTCTCAATGAGATAGCGTCTTGTTTCAGCTTCCTGGCTAGTATTTTAAGCGTGTCATCGTCTGCATGATCGACAAACCAAGACGCTAAGAAACCAGGATTTTCTTTTAAAAACTGTCCAACGCTTTCTTCTGTTAGTGTTCCCATTGCATCGAGTTTATGTAAACGCGGATACTTCGAATTTATCCATGTGGCATAATTATTAAATTACCGTATGTATTCAGCATTACATTGTGTTAAATAACCGAGTGAAAGTCCTTTTGAAATCTCTGTCAAGGTTAGAATGGGCAATTGTATTTCACACGAAATATATTCCAGATAATGTGGTCCTTGTCGACTCTTGGACAATTCCTCATCTAAATATAAGTAGCAAAGTTACTGTCGTTGTTATTAATACCATTTCATTGGTTGGGCTTGAGTCTGTGTAGCACTTTGATATGAATCCTGAAATTGGAATAGTGAATAAATTAAGCATTGAAAAAGGTGACGATAAGACATATTTATATCATTCCATTTGGATGTTAGCTTTATACAGTAACTATTTGGTTGTTGTTGACTTTAAACAATAGCTGCTTGTTCAATTTTGACTTCAGACATAGCTGTTTGTGCCACTTTCACTTACAGTTATAAGCCTAGCAATATATCTCAAAAATATGTTATTGGTATTTAAATGAATGCACTTTATTTCAACTGCATACTTAGAACATTAGCTTATTTCTGTTATAATGTTAAATGTAGACAATACTTCTGCCTTCAGTGAGGTCTATTGGCTGTATACAGCATCAGCAGGTTGATTAGCATTACGATACACCGCATACCTCGTGGAAGTTCCTATAAGATCCACCAAAGCTACAACACCATAGTCCAACAGAATGTGTGGGCAGGCAGAGTCCAAGAGCCCAGGAGGGCAATCTGCCTAAGGAACGACGAATTCAGAAAAGATACCTCAAGCGTCAAAGGTGGAAAATGTTGGCCTATGGGGCACATAATTAAAAAACGAACATCTACGCCTCACAGTAGATAATAAGCACCATTCAGTATATGATTTGCGTGGGAACAGACGCAAAGTAAAAGTTGATCACAGCAGAAGAAGAAGAAGAAGAAGAAGAAGAAGAAGAGGAAGAAGAAGAAGAAGAAGAAGAAGAAGAAGAAGAAGAAGAAGAAGAAGAAGAAGAAGAAGAAGAAGAAGAAGAAGAAGAAGAAGAAGAAGAAGAAGAAGAAGGAGGAGGAGGAGGAGGAGGAGGAGGAGGAGGAGGAGGAGGAGAAGAAGAAGAAGAAGAAGAAGAAGAAGAAGAAGAAGAAGAAGAAGAAGAAGAAGAAGAAGAAGAAGAAGAAGAAGAAGAATTAACTTCACGTCATAGCTTACTTGAATATGACTAAACTGCAATGCACTTGGCCATATCTCTTTTAAGTATTTCAGTTACATATTTCAGGAGAATTTACCACCATCGGTCTTAAGAATTCAAACTCCCATTTTGCAGATATTTCACAACCATCGGGCTTAAAGGGTTAAACTCTCAATTTTCCGAATAATTGAACATCGGACTTAAGAGTTAAAACTCACACATTCCGGGATATATCACCTTCATGCGACTTAATGGTAGTGTCAAAGAGCCGCATGTAGGCAAATATAGAAGAGAGGAGTAGAACTAAGGAAGAGGACTAAGACAGGATAGAGATAATATCCCTATCTAGGAAATAGGGAATAGAAGGGACAGAAGCAAGAGGGAGAACTGTGAACAGTTCTCCGACTGGACACACACGTGTCCTAAAAGGGGACACGGTAGGACATGATCAGGAGTTACCCAGAATAGTGTGGGGAAACCAGTACCACGAGAAGTATCCATTAATAGTAGTAACTCTAGAAGAGTAACCGATTGACAAGTCACTAAACGCGTGCTGGAATACCGAGCACGCAAACCTGCTGACGCACGAAGGGTCAACAGCTCGTGGCTGGACACGCCACGAAAGTCAAGCAGACGGGGACCAGACGGCGTAGAGGACAGATCGTAGTATTCGCTTTGAATACTGTGTTGTTTATAGGACAGTAGAAATAGTGGTGACTTAGGCTTAGAATAATACAGTAGATAATACCATAGATCACGTCATAACGTAATATTATCATTATGTATGTGATCCATGTGGTTATCAGCTCTCAGAGCTATTATGTAACTAGTCCAGAATAAATTTATATCCTTTTGTACGACGTACGAGTTATCATTCGTGTGGTACAAAAGAAGAATCCATGTGTGCCTGTCAAAGCTAGGTTGCTGACAGGTAGAAACACACATATTCCAGATAATTCACCACCATCGGACTTAATGGTTGAAACTCACATTTTGCAGATAATTCACAGCCATCGGAAAAAAGTCGCTTAAAAGTCGACAGGGTCGACTTCATTGCACCGGTTTTTATCCCATATGGCTCGGTCTCTTTCTGCAGCGCGGAAAGCGTCGCACAAAGCACGAACTCCGTAGCTCTAGTGACGACCCACAGGAGTCTCCGAAAAATTTAACTCGTGAACCGAAGGACTCGGCCCGGAATCGAACCCACAACCTTCGGAGCCCGAGTTAAACGGCTTGACCACTTCGCCACGAAGACTCGACTTAATGGATAAAACTCACAGTCCTCTAGATTTTTTCAGAACCGTTGGACTTTAAGGTTAAAATTCAGTTTTCCAGAAGACTCACAACCCCAGGTTTTAAATGGAAATATAACATCCTTGAATTCCTGAAGTATTCATGGTCTCTAAATTAGACTACAGAAGAAGTTAGAAAACAACAATTATTGTATTGGGCATACAAAAGTGTATGTGTTTGTTTGCTGATGAAGGCAAACACGACTTGTGTTTTCCGTAACTGTGTTCTGCAAAGCTACATTACCGTGTGCAAGTGTATATTGTTTACATTTCCACAGCTTCACTGAAGATCCAGTGAAAACATGTACGCCACATTAAGTAACTGGGCGGACATGACAGTATTAGAAGAGATGCTCGAATGCATGAACTGTAAAAATTTGGCGGAATCATGAAAGCGTATTAACGAGTGGGAAAATGTAAAAGTTTCAGTAGCAGAATCAGTCAACATGTGAGTGTCAGCAGTCTGAGTAGGAACGCGAGTAATAGAACTCCGATGATCAATAGAGTGAAGACAAGTAAAGATAGTTGCTTATCCTTGACACGACATCGTTTTCAAATTTAATTTGGCTATTTGTGATTTATTGGCAAGTTTATGTTCAGTAGTTTGCCATTGCTCTCTGAATTGCCGGCACTCTTACCAATGCTTGAAAATCGGCGTTGGCGATCTGCTTCCAAATCGCCCGCAGCTGTGTTTCGAACGCGATATGCGGGATTAGGAATGGCGTTTGTATGAGTGTCCATAATTAAGTGAGTAAATACGCAAGTATTAGTAATGTAGTAGGTAAACACGCGTGTGTCAGTAGTTGAGTGGGTAAACATGCGAGTGTGTCTAGCTGAGTGGGTAGACATGTGATTGTATATAATTAAGTGAGTAAATATGCCAATGTTAGTCATGTCAGTAGTTGGGTAAAGTGTAGAGCAGTGGTTCTCAACCTTTTTTGGCCAGTGCCTCCCTTCACCATATTTTTAGGACGTCATTCCCCCCCCCCCTCACCATATTTTTAGAACGTCATTCCCCCCTTTCGTATTTCCTCCCTAAAAATTCCCCCCTGCCCCTACACAATATACGTAATAATTGAAGCTAAATTTAATAGCACATACTAAAACAAGTCTAGACATCTACATAAAAGTGATTTGCGGATCTACTTACGTTATAAAATGAATTTCAGAAGGGTGATACGTACAGAACTGTAAAGTATGAAGGGAAAAACAATATCAAGTAATCGGCGTTTGTATTCACACAATCTAGAAATAATCTTAATTCGCCCCTGGAAACCCTAAAATCCCCCCCCCCCCCATGAGGGGGTGGGGGGGGGGAAATTCCCCACCGATTGAGAACCACTGGTGTAGAGTATCTGTACAATATGAATGCTTCTAAGATGGACGGAAAACATAATTATTCGTCAGCAATTTTAGATTCACATTGATGCAGCATCATTACATATATTTAAGTAGAATAATTAAAAATTAGAGTCTTCATTTCTTCAAGGTCATAGCTTTGTGATGTGAAGTGACTTATTCCCTTCCTCGCCGCCACTGCCTTTCATAACCAACCACTGTAAGTGCTTATTTCAAGAAATTGGAGTCCATGTCTCAGAAATATGTCAAGAAGTAGTAGACGAGGGAAGAGGTGGCAAAATATGAGTGTGACGAGAGGATTATGACGAAGAAATAAGACATATCACAAGCAGTTTTATTTTATTTAAAAAAAAAAATTTTGGTGTTCTCTCGCTTTGAACTCAAGTGTTGTCATTAAGCGTGCTATTGCTTCTAGTGCACTTGACTGATGTTTGCGTGTGGATTAGCTTCCCTTATTACCAGTGTCCCTCGCCATCAGGCGAATCCACTCCGACTTCTGAGGTACTTGTAATTTACGTCACCAAATCAAGGACGAGAAGTGAACATGTTAGTCCAACTGACCGGTGTAGGGGTTTAACCCGCTACCGTTACATCAACAGTCACTGGCAGCAGATAATAATAAGCATTACAAACTAATTCTAGCAACAGTCAAACGTATAATAACAAAATGAAACCGTTATATATATATATATATATATATATATATATATATATATATATATATATATATATATATATATATATATATATATATATATGCATGCATGCGGTAAGAGACATTTAAAGTTTAAAATGGAAAGGATCGACTTCAGTGTACCGAGTTTTACCCTATCTGTGTCGGTCTCTTTCCACAGAATGAAAAGCCGCCTGTCTCTTCCTCCTTTTTCCGTGTTTAACTGTCGAATATTTAGTGTCTGCTAAATAAAATAAAAGTTAGTTGCATATCCTTTACAGGACGTCTGCAGTCAACACCAGCATTTTTTGCTGTTGTTGATGTCTTAGCAATTATACGTTCGGTAGTTTGCCATTGCTTTCGGAACGACCGCACCCATACCATTTCGTAAACCACCAGAGCAACGCGGCCTGCTGCCAAATCGCGAGCAGCTCAGTTTTTCGAACGTGGGTATGCGGGATCACGAACCGCGAGCCTTCGCCACGGAAACCGGCCTGCTAAATAAAACAAATATAAACCACCTGGCCGAGAGCTGGCAATTATAATTTAGGAGGAGGTCTCCGTGGCGAAGTGACTAGGTCGCCAGCCGCATTCCGAAGGTAGTGGGTTCAATTACGGACTAAGTCATTCGGTTTACTAGTCCAGTTTTCTCTGAGACTCCAGGCGGTCGTCGCGGGAGCTACGGAGTTTGTGCTTTGTGAGACGCTTTCGGCAGGCCGACATTGCGGAAAGAAAATACGATAACACCCAGTGCGATGAAATCGATGTTCTCGCCTTTACACCCCTATAATTTTGGAATGCAGTCTACACCACTTTAAGCTTTGTGCTGTAGACTAAGGGTTTGTTCCGAGAAATGAATGCAGACAGGGGTATTGTGTTCAATTATGAATTATGTTATTGCTTTTCTTCATATTTTGATTTCAGTCTCATGGAAAACCTGCTTTCTCTGCAGGTCCATTTTTTATATCAAGTTCCATGACGGCATCGCTCTAAGCCAGTACGTAACCTTTTAATTAGAATAATTATGTATGACTGGGACAAAATTCACTTGGTTGAAAAAGGAAAATGAAAAGCAACAACGTTAGAGCTTTGTTCACCTCCCAGGACATTGTGAAGACCTTAATGCCTTGGGCACAATGGCAGGTCTCAAATTTCAATCAAGACATAATTCATTATTTCTGTCTTCTGGCGTGGAAAGACAGAGCAAACTGTTCGAATGGAAAGTTTTATAATGTCGAGTTCGTCAGCAATTTTAGATTCTTATTAAGGCAATTTCATAAGAAAATCGAAAATAAATCGTATAAATCAAAACTACGTCGTAAATATCTCCTGTGAAGAATACAGTGGCTAGAATATTCTCAGATATAACATCACAACTTTGTGATTTGAAGACACCAATTGATTGCCTCGATGCCATAGCTCTTCGCGGCTAAAGAAATGTCAGCACTTACAAGATTTTAATAAATCAGTGTTCTAGAAAATAGTGTTCAAAATTCAAGTCACATTGAAACGTATATCTGCATACAGCATTGTCCAAGTCACTGACATCTATATTCTCATACAGCATTGTCTGAGTCACAGATACCTATATCCATATACAGCATTGTTCAAGTCACAGATACCTATATCCAAATACAGCATTGTTCAAGTCACAGATACCTATATCCAAATACAGCATTGTTTGAGTCACAGATACCTATATCCAAATACAGCATTGTTTGAGTCACAGATACCTATATCCAAATACAGCATTGTTTGAGTCACAGATACCTATATCCAAATACAGTAATGTCCAAGTCATAGAGACACGCACATCCACATACAGCTCTGTCCAAGTCATAGAGACACGTATATCCACATACAGCACTGCCCAAGTCACAGAGGCATGTATATCCACATAAGCATTGTCCAAGTCACAGGTACACCCATATCCACATATATCATAGAGTTTAAGTCACAGAAACTGTATATCCACATACAGCACACTCAAGTCACAGAGACACGTATATCCACATTCAGAAGTAACACAACTGGCTCTCCCTATTTACCAGCCTTTTTACTCATATGTATAGATAGTAGGGTGTTTTTAACCTCCTAAACTGATAGTCTTGAATAGACGCATATGATAGAATATAACACATAACATACACAGCTTTAGGAAAGTTATCATCATCATCACGATCACCATCATCATCATCGCCAACACCATCATAGGTATTATGACCACGCATGTAAGCGTGTGTAGGTTTATGCGTGTAAGTGTAAATGTGTGTACGTATGTACGCGTGAAAAGCACGTATGGGCTCTCGCGTTTGTATTTATATATGTACTAGCTGACACGGCCCGGCTTCGCCCAGACTCTGGTGGGGAGCATCTCATTTAATTCATATAAGTAGTCATATAAGCTCCCGTTCCCGACTGTCTGTCTGTCTGTCTGTCTATCTATCTGTCTGTCTGTCTGACCCGGCCCAGCCCATGGTGGAGAGCATCTCATTTAAATCATATAAGTAGTCATATAAGATCCCGTTCCCGACTATCTGTATGTCTGTCTGTCTTGGGTAAATGGAGGAGGGAGGAGGAAGAGGGAGGTGGAGGAGGGAAGAGGAGGGAGGAGGAGGGAGGAGGAGACAGGAGGAATAGGAGGGAGGAGGAGGGATTAGGAAGAGGAGGGAGGAGTAGGGGTGGAGGAGGAGGGGGAGGAGGAGGGAGGAGGAAGAGGGAGAAGGAGGGAGGAGGAGATCGCAGGAGGAGGAGGAGGAGGAGAGGGAGGAGGAGGAGGGAGAGGGAGGAGGAGGGAGGAGGAGGAGAGAGTAGGCGGAGGGAGGAGGCGGAGGGAGCAGGAAGAGGGAGGAAGAGGAGGGAGGAGTAGAGAGTGGGAGGAGGGAGGAGGCGGAGGGAGGAAGAGGGAGGAGGAGGAGGGAGAAGGAGGAGGGAGGAGAAGGAGGGAAGAGGATGAGAGGGAGGAGGAGGAAGAGGGAGGAGGAGGAATGTGAAGGAGGAGGAGGGAGGAGGTAAAGGGAGGAGGAGGAGGAGGATAGAGGAGGAGGAGGGATGAGGAGGGAAGAGGGAGGAGGAGGAATGTGAAGGGAGGAGGAGGGAGGAGGTAGAGAGAGGAGGAGGAGGGAGGAGGAGAATGGAGGAGGAGAATGGAGGAGGAGGGATGAGGAGGAGAGGGAGGAGGAGGGGGAGGAGGGGGAGGAGGAGGGAGGAAGAAGGAGGAGGGAGGAAGACGGATGAGGGGGAGGAGGGAGGGGAGGAGGAGAAGGGAGGAGGAGGGAGCAGGAGGAAGGAGGAGGGAGGAGGAGGAGGAAGAGGGAGGAGGAAGAGAGAGGAGAGAGGAGGGAGGAGGAGGGAGGAAGAGATAGGCGGAGAGAGGAGGAGGAGGAGGAGTAGGGATGAATAGGAGGGAGGAGAAGGGAGGAGAAGGGATTAAGAGAAAGAGGGGGGAAAGGGGAGAAGGAGGAGGGAGGAGGAGGAGGAAGAGGGATGAGGAGGGAGGAGGAGGGAGGAGGGAGGATGAGGAGGAGGGAGGAGGAGGGAGGATGGTGAAGGAGGAGGAGGAGGAGGGAGGAGTAGGGTGGAGGAGGAGGCGGGGGAGGAGGGAGGGGGAGGAGGAGGGAGAAGGAGGAGGAGGGAGGAGAACGTAGGTGGGGGAGGATGAGAAGGGAGGAGGGAGAGGGAGGAGGAGCGAGGAGGAGGAGAGAGGAGGAGGGAGGAGGTGGAGGGAGAAGGAGGAGGGAGGAAGAGGTAGAAGGAGGAGGGAGAAGGAGGGAGGAAGAGACAGGAGGAATAGGAGGGAGGAGGAGGGATTAGGAAGAGGAGGGAGGAGTAGGGTGGAGGAGGAGGGGAGGAGGGAGGGAGGAGGAATAGGGAGAAGGAGGGAGGAGGAGAGAGGAGGAGGAGGAGGAGGAGAAGGGAGTAGGAGGAGGGAGAGGGAGGAGGAGGGAGGAGGAGGAGAGAGTAGGCGGAGGGAGGAGGCGGAGGGAGCAGGAAGAGGGAGGAAGAGGGAGGAGGAAGAGGGAGAAGGAGGGAGGAGAAGGAGGAGGGAGGAGGAAGGAGGAGTAGAGAGTGGGAGGAGGGAGGAGGCGGAGGGAGGAAGAGGGAGGAGGAAGAGGGAGAAGGGAGGAGGAGGGAGGAGGTAGTAGGATGATTGATTGCCATCCCACCAGGTTAATATGTTATCGCGGACCTCAGAGAGAAGTGTCTATGTAGAAGACCATTTCCTGGACGTACGTATTTTGGGAGGGGGAGGAGGGAGGAGGGAGGAGGAGGAAGAAGAAAAAAAAACTACGACAGTTGGCATCTCTGGAATGAAAGGAAGGCGTGTAGAAAATTTCATCTCAATCGGATGGGCCGTTCGCGAGCGCATAAAGGACATACGGACAGAGATACATAAATACATACAGAGATACATACGCACAAGTCTTTTTTATATATAAGACTAGCTGACACGGCCCGGCTTCGCCCAGACTCTGGTGGGGAGCATCTCATTTAATTCATATAAGTAGTCATATAAGCTCCGGTTCCCGACTGTCTGTCTGTCTGTCTGTCTATCTATCTGTCTGTCTGTCTGTCTGTCTGTCTGACCCGGCCCAGCCCATGGTGGAGAGCATCTCATTTAAATCATATAAGTAGTCATATAAGATCCCGTTCCCGACTATCTGTATGTCTGTCTGTCTTGGGTAAATGGAGGAGGGAGGAGGAAGAGGGAGGTGGAGGAGGGAAGAGGAGGGGAGGAGGAGGAGACAGGAGGAATAGGAGGGAGGAGGAGGGATTAGGAAGAGGAGGGAGGAGTAGGGTGGAGGAGGAGGGGGAGGAGGAGGGAGGAGGAAGAGGGAGAAGGAGGGAGGAGGAGATCGCAGGAGGAGGAGGAGGAGGAGAGGGAGGAGGAGGAGGGAGAGGGAGGAGGAGGGAGGAGGAGGAGAGAGTAGGCGGAGGGAGGAGGCGGAGGGAGGAAGAGGGAGGAGGAGGAGGGAGGAGAAGGAGGAGGGCGGAGTAGAGAGTGGGAGGAGGGAGGAGGCGGGAGGGAGGAAGAGGGAGGAGGAAGAGGGAGAAGGAGGAGGGAGGAGAAGGAGGGAAGAGGATGAGAGGGAGGAGGAGGAAGAGGGAGGAGGAGGAATGTGAAGGGAGGAGGAGGGAGGAGGAGGAGGAGGGAGGAGGATAGAGGAGGAGGAGGGATGAGGAGGAAGAGGGAGGAGGAGGAATGTGAAGGGAGGAGGAGGGAGGAGGTAGAGAGAGGAGGAGGAGGGAGGAGGAGAATGGAGGAGGAGGGATAAGGAGGAGAGGGAGGAGGAGGGGGAGGAGGGAGGAAGAAGGAGGAGGGAGGAAGAAGGAGGAGGGAGGAAGACGGATGAGGGGGAGGAGGGAGGGGTAGGAGGGGGAGGAGGAGAAGGGAGGAGAAGTTAGGAGGAGGAGGGAGCAGGAGGAAGGAGGAGGGAGGAGGAGGAGGAAGAGGGAGGAGGAGGGAGGAGGAAGAGAGAGGAGGGAGGAGGAGGGAGGAAGAGGGAGGAGGAGGGAGGAAGAGATAGGCGGAGAGAGGAGGAGGAGGGAGGAGGAGGAGTAGGGATGAATAGGAGGGAGGAGAAGGGAGGAGGAGGGATTAAGAGAAAGAGGGGGGAAAGGGGAGAAGGAGGAGGGAGGAGGGAGGAGGGAGGAAGAGGGAGGGAGGAGGGAGGATGAGGAGGAGGGAGGATGGTGAAGGAGGAGGAGGAGGAGGGAGGAGGGTGAAGGAGGAGGGGGAGGAGGGAGGGGGAGGAGGGGGAGAAGGAGGGAGGAGGAGGAGGGAGGAGGAGAACGTAGGTGGGGGAGGATGAGAAGGGAGGAGGGAGAGGGAGGAGGAGGGAGGAGAGGAGAGAGGAGGTGGAGGAGGAAGGAGGAGGGAGGAAGAGGTAGAAGGAGGAGGGAGAGGAGGGAGGAGGAGACAGGAGGAATAGGAGGGAGGAGGAGGGATTAGGAAGAGGAGGGAGGTGTAGGGTGGAGGAGGAGGGGGAGGAGGAGGAAGGAGGAAGAGGGAGAAGGAGGGAGGAGGAGAGAGGAGGAGGAGGAGAAGGGAGTAGGAGGAGGGAGAGGGAGGAGGAGGGAGGAGGAGGAGAGAGTAGGCGGAGGGAGGAGGCGGAGGGAGCAGGAAGAGGGAGGAGGAAGAGGGAGAAGGAAGAGGGAGAAGGAGGAGGGAGGAGGAAGGAGGAGTAGAGAGTGGGAGGAGGGAGGAGGCGGAGGGAGGAAGAGGGAGGAGGAAGAGGGAGAAGGGAGGAGGAGGGAGGAGGTAGTAGGATGATTGATTGCCATCCCACCAGGTTAATATGTTATCGCGGACCTCAGAGAGAAGTGTCTATGTAGAAGACCATTTCCTGGACGTACGTATTTTGGGAGGGGGAGGAGGGAGGAGGGAGGAGGAGGAAGAAGAAAAAAAAAACTACGACAGTTGGCATCTCTGGAATGAAAGGAAGGCGTGTAGAAAATTTCATCTCAATCGGATGGGCCGTTCGCGAGCGCATAAAGGACATACGGACAGAGATACATAAATACATACAGAGATACATACGCACAAGTCTTTTTTATATATAAGATGTATGGATGGATGGATGGATGGATGGATGGGATTGTGTCTGGGTGGGTAGGTCTGTCGTGTAGTTGGTGAGTGGGTGGGTGTGTATAAGTATAAGCATGCATATATATATATATATATATATATATATATATATATATATATATATATATATATATATAATATTGGCACCTTGCCGTCTTGACAGACGACAGTTTGTGCTTTAAAAAGGCATAATAACTTTTACATATGGCGGTAGCGAATGTGACTGATAAGGCCAATTTGCGCTGTAAATGTCCGTTCACAGTGGGTGCATGTGAACACGTGATGATGTCCACCATCATGCACCATCTTACGTCTCATACGCTCGGTGTGTGACTTATCTGCAATAATTTTCTCCTTTGTCTTTATTCCATTTCTGATCTTTGCCCTCCAAGCAACACGTTCAGCGGCGACTTGCTCCCACTGTGCATTATCAATGCCTGTATCAATCATGTCCCGCTAACACACACATCTTTGTATCGTAGTAGAGGCCGACCCTGAGGTCTCTTACCCATCTGTAATTCGCCAAAAAAGATGTCCTTTGGTATTCTACCATCATCCATCCTATATATATATATACACACACACACACACACACACATCTAGCCACCAACTATCGGCATCTTGTCTATTAGGACAGCAGACTTCTGCCTGCGACAGTTTATGATGAATTATCTCAGAAACAACTGTAGCTGAGCTGAGGCTAATCAAAATCGAAAACTTAAGTAGCGTTATAGTCTGTCGCCATGGATACCATAACTTGAACGAAGCCATCAAAAGCAACTAAAAGCTTGAAATATCTTGTCATTACTGAATTACGTCTGCTATTGCATCCGTCTAAAGAAAAAAAAAACATAGACACACACAAGCACACACACACACACACACACACGCACGCGCGCGCGCGCACACACACACAAGAATACATATACTTATAGTCCACGTTGTGTGGCGATGGACTTTCCACAGCTCTCTGTCTCGAGTTCTGCCAGTCATTTCTGGTGCTGGTGTTCCTCCAAGCTATGATGTCAAACTGTCTACCATCCTCTCTCCTGGTCTCCTCTCGCCTCTCCCATCCCCATCTTTCCCATTGTGACAACATACTACAGCTTTTTCCTTCTCATGACATGCCCAAAGGATGTGGACTTTCTTCTTCTGATGCGAGTAACTAGTTCTCTTTGTGAGTTAACTTCTTTCAAGTTACGTTCATTTGTCTTTCTATCCATCCACTGCGTTATTCTTCTTTAAAATCTCTATTCCGATTCTTCCAAATATCTCCTCATTGCCTGTCTCCTGACTGTCTATGTTTCGCTTCCTTATATCAGGATTGACTTATATGGCTTTTCAAAATTCCTTTGTGTCCCTCGATTGACAAAGATAAATTGCAGCGAGTATTTTTCATCATCATAAAAGCTACCCTTTTGACTAATCTACATTTAGCTTCTTTATAATATTTTCCTGTTACTGTAATTAAAGTATCATAATACTTAATTACATTAGTTTGTTTCAGATTAGTTCCATTTAATGTTATGTTGCACATGAGTATCAATTTTTCTTTGTAATAACCATTACTCATTATATTATAATTTAGTATGTATTTAAAATGACTGTGCAGTGTTTGAAAATATTACCGGTCGAAGTTTTGTATTCACCCTCTGTAAAGTTCATGCAACATAATAGGTAAATACAAAACTTGGACTGGTAATATTTTCAAACACTGCAAAGTCATTAAAAATATACCCTTTAGTATTATATACTATTATAAATAGTCACCCAACACTGACGCCACAACACTCGAGATATACCCATATGTGCTCCGTCTCTCTCATAAATAGTCGAATACAGTATATGGATACGTATAGCTCCAGTGGTCGAATAATATGGATACTTATAGCTCCAGTGGTGGAATAGTATGGATACGTATAGCTGCAGCGATCGAATAATCAATCAATCATGTGCCATGCCGGAAAGCGTGGCCGGTCATGACTCGCCATTTCACTTGATCATCAGAGTCGTGGATCAGCTCAGTGTTCCTGTCTCGACCATGCCATGTGGCCAAGCCATCCAGGTATTTTTCTCTCGGTTTTCCTCTTGGTCTGTTCCCTTCGATCTTGCCAGTTGTCACCAAGTTCTCCAATCTATTTTTTCTCATAACATGTCCAACAAATTTTGACTGTCTACGTCTAATTTCTCGAATCAGTTTACGATTTTCATTTGTCTCCTGTAGTACTAGGTCATTAGTTTTTCTGTCTGTCCATTATATCCTTTGCATTCTCCTCAGAAACCACATTTCTGCAGCCATCAGGTGTTTTTCAGCTTGACTGCTCATTGTCCAAGTTTCACATCCATACAAAAGAACAGGTTCTATGTATCCCCTCAACTCTTTTTTTCGTTTCAATTGACATCTTTTTATTGGTCAGAATGTTTTTCATCTTGCCGAAGGCTACTTTCGCCATGGCGATTCTTGTTCTAATCTCTTCAAGGCATCTCCCATCAGATGTTATGACTGTTCCGAGATAATTGTACCGATTCACTTGTTGAAGAATATTCCCATTTGCCATGTAGCGTCGGAGGCATGAATTAATGATTTATAATCGGATGAAAAAATTGTGGCAGACAAATAAAGAGAGTCACCGAGACGCGCATGAATACAAAGGTTACTACATGACGTCACAGGGACGACGGTTACCATGGGCAGTGAAGTTTGACAACATCTTGAAGACGGGCGGTCTTGATTGTAACACTGAAGTTTCAAAAACGATAGATAATTGAAAAGGTTATGGACACGCTATATGAGACTCCCGCAACGCCAGGAAAAAAGGGCACAATCAGAATGGCAAGGAACAATCGGGAATGAATGCAGGGCGCAGAAGAAATGGGAAGAATTGAGCGCATCATAACAGGCCGAGCGATCAGCAATTAAAGGTCATGGCGTTACACCAGACATAGATCAACGTAACTCAGATAAACATAATATAGGTACAGAACGATGGCCCACAGGCAAGTTAATTGTCATTTATTTATGAAATAGGATAGCATCGGATTCGGCAGTTGAAATAGTATATTTCTCAATAATTATTTATTATAATCTTGGCCAATCCTCCCATCAACATGGGAATAGTCATATAATCATTTGTTGATAATCTGCCTGACCGAGCAACACTATTAAAGTTTATTTGGAGGTGGATTGCCAGTGTTTCTACCATCATTGTCATTGACGTTTAAGTTCTGGCTCCTGTTGAGCTGCTACAATGTTTTGTGTGGACAACGAGCGCAATTTGAAGAGAGAAGCATTCTTGTAGAAATTATAAGATACAAGCATTATAGCACCATTTACTTGTATATTACATTTTGGTATTTTGTTCTTCCTAGTGACGACCATAATCTGTGTCTTTTTGCAATTTAATTCTAAACCCCCGTTGTTCACTATTTGCAAGTACCGCATCTACTAATTGTTGCATATCCTGCTCATTGTCTGCAATCAATACTGTATCATCTGCATATCTAATGTTATTCATGCTTTGTCCTCCAATGCTGATTCCATTTATATCTTCTACATATGGATACGTATAGCTCCAGTGGTCGAATAGTATGGATACTTATAGCTCCAGTGGTCAGTTAGTTAAGCGTGCAATGATCCTTCTTGCCAGTAATGAACTGAAATCCTGAATCATTCGTTGATGCCTGTAGTCATTCATTTGCGTTTCCGTGTGTAACAGGCGATCATTTATAGACAATATTATGCCATCCTTACTCAGCCTTAGTGTCCCCCCTCCCCCATCCGCCTCCTCGACGAGGAGCCCTTGAGGTCAGCCAGTAGGCTATTTCATTTCACGTACCACAGAGTTACCAGGACATTCGATCAATGTCAGCTCTTGTTTTCTTCACAGCTGTGTATCAACAATTCTTGACAGAAATATCCAGAATAAACTTACCGGAGCATTACTGAGAGAAGGTTTTGCTGACTGCCTTCTTGGATTAAGTGTAAGAAAGACATCTCACAGCCGCAGTGACTTCCACTTCCTTGAATATACATGGGCATGCGAGAGTAAGAGAAATCAGAGAGAGAGAGAGCGAGAGAGAGAGAGAGAGAGAGAGAGAGAGAGAGAGAGAGAGAGAGAGAAAGAGAGAGTGAAAGAGTGAATGATTTAGTGTTTGTGATTGGATCATCATTGGCACCTTGCCGTCTTGACAGACGATAGTTTGTGCTTTAAAAAGGCATAATAACTTTAAGCTATGGCGGTAGCGAGTGTGACTGATAAGGCCAATTTGCGCTGTAAATGTCCGTTCACAGTGGGTGCATGTGAACACGTGGTCATTTCCACCATCATGCACCATCTTACGTCTCAAACGCTTGGTGTGTGACTTTTCTGCAATAATTTTCTCCTTTGACTTTATTCCATTTCTGATATTTGCCCTCCATGCAACACGTTCAGCGGCGACTTGCTCCCAATGTGCATTATCAATGCCTGTATCAATCATGTCCCGCTTACACACATCTTTGTATCGTAGTAGAGGCCGACCCTGAGATCTCTTACCCATCTGTAATTCACCAAAAAAGATATCCTTTGGTATTCTACCATCATCCATCCTCCTAAGATGTCCTATCCATCTAAGTCTACGAAGACTGAGCATGGAATAAACTGTCACACAACCTGATCTTTCCAATACTTCAGTATTTGTGATTTTGTCTTGCCACTTAATCCCAAGAATTCTTCGCAGACACCGCATATGAAAGCTGTTTAAATTGTTCTCTTGGTGTGAGTAAGTTGTCCAGGTTTCACTGCCATAGAGAAGAGTACTAAGGACACAGGCTTGATAGACAAGGACTTTTGTTTTGGCAGTAAGCTTCCTGTTCTCCCAGACTCTTTTTCTTAACCTGTTCATTGTTGTTGCTGCCTTACCAATCCGGATGTTGATTTCCTGATCTAGGGATAATTTGCTATTTACCACTGATCCTAGATATGTAAAATGGTCTACTATCTCTAGTTCGGCGTCGTCAATAAAGATTGATGGTACCCCATGTACACCTTGTGACATAATCTGTGTCTTCTTTTTGCTAATTGTTAAACCAAATTCAGAACAAGCATTGGAGAATGCAGATAGTAGACATTGCAATTCTTCCTCAGAGTGGGTCGTAACTGCAGCATCATCTGCAAAAAGCAACTCTCTGATCAGTACCCTCCTAATTTTGGTCTTAGCCTTCAATCTCTGAGCATTGTAGAGGCCGCCATCTGAGCGTGAGTGAATGTATATACCACCATCCTGATCACGAAATGCATATTTCAGTAGAAGTGAAAAGTATATTCCAAAGAGGGTGGGAGCTAGTACACAACCTTGCTTAACTCCACTCTTGATTTCAAATTCTTCAGAAGTTGCACCATCAAACTTGATTATACCCTTCATGCCTGTGTGGAACGATTCCACAATGGACAGAAGAGTTGGTGGGCAGCCAATCTTCTTTAGTGCCTTGAACAGACCCTCACGACTGACCAAATCAAATGCCTTTGTGAGGTCGATGAAGGCAATAAACAGTGGTTGATTCTGTTCACGGCATTTTTCTTGCATTTGTCGCAATGAGAATATCATATCAGTGGTAGACCGGTTCTGTCGAAAGCCACACTGTGATTCGGGGTAGACTTGATCTCCTAGGACTTGAAGTCTGCGCAGAACAATTCTGGCAAATACTTTTCCAACAATACACAGAAGTTAGATACCCCTATAGTTGTTGCAGTCGCTCCGATCGCCCTTGTTCTTGTACAGTGTTATGATGCTTGAATCTTTGAAATCCTGTGGGACTTGTCCTTCACGCCAGCATAGCTCTATTAGCTGGTGGATCTGTATAGTGAGTGTGTCTTGCCCACTCCTGATAACCTCTATTGGAATCCCATCCTTACCTGGAGCCTTGCCAGATGCAAGTTCATTTATAGCACACTTAACTTCTGTTATGGTGGGAAGTGTGTCCAGGTGGTCAAGAGTTGGTAGAGCCTCTATGGCGTTGAGGGCATTATCCGCTAGTTTGGTCTCACTTGAGTAAAGCTCCAAATAGTGCTCTACCCATCTGTCCATCTGCTGTTTCTTATCAGTGATGACTTCTCCAGTCAAGGTTTTCAATGGTGCACTTCTTTTGATCACTGGACCACAGGCTTTCTTTATTCCTTCATACATGCTTCTTATGTCTCCCTTATCACTTGCGATTTGAATGGACTCACATAACTTGATCCAATAATCATTTGCACACTGCCTGGCAGCCTTTTGCACATCCTTCCTAGCTTGCCTTAGCTCACTCAGAGTGTTACGCGTTGGTCTTTCCTTGTTTCTTAAGAGAGCTTTCTTCTTCTTATCAATCAAGGGCTGCAGAGTCTCGCTGTTGGCCGCAAACCAGTCCTGCCTCTTATGATCCACAGTGCCGTAAACCTTTACGGCAGTTTTACAAAGAGTTTCCTTAAGTTTATTCCATTTATCATTTACTGTACAATTTTCTGGTGTATCAGTGAAAGCGTCTTCAAGTTGCTGTTGAAACTGAAAGCACTTTTCAGGATCATGAGTGTTAATAATATTAATCCTGGGGCTAGATTTGTGTTTAGCTGTGTAGATTCTCTTTGGTCTCAGTCTAACCCTTGCAACAACCAAAGAATGATCCGTATCACAGTCAGCACTGTGGTAACTACGAGTCAATGATATATGGTTCAGATGTTGTCTCCGTGTGATGATGAAGTCCAGCTGGTGCCAATGGCCGGATCTTGGATGTTTCCATGTGACCTTATGCATCTCTTTTGTTTTAAAAAAAGAGTTTGTAATACATAGGTCATTACTGGTGCAATGCTCCAGCAGCCTTTGCCCATTTTCATTCATGCGACCGATGTTGTATTTTCCAAGGCACACTGGCCATGAACTCGAGTCCTTGCCCACACGAGCATTGAAATCACCGAGCATATAAATGTAGTCGGATTTTGGAACTGCCTTGATCACAGAGTCTAACTCCTCATAGAACAAATCCTTCACATCATCAGAGGAATCGAGTGTCGGTGCATATGCAGTAATAATGGTGGCAAACCCACAAGAGGTTGCCAAGCGCAGGGATAATAGTCTTTCATTTCCTCCTGCTGGAATTTCAATCATTCCCAGTAGCGAATTCTTCACTGCAAAGCCCACACCGTGTTGCCTTTTTTCTGCCTGCCCTTTACCCTTCCAGAAAAAGGTGTAGTTGTTTTCCCTGAGTGACCCTTCCTCAGCGAGGCGAGTCTCCTGCAGGCCAGCAATATCAATGTTAAGACGATTGAGTTCGGCATCAATCACAGCCGTTTTTCTCACATCGTCAATATTGGTCAAGTCAGTGGAAAATCCTGGACACATGGTTCTCACGTTCCAGGTTGCAAGCCGTAGCTTGAGGTTTCTATTTATATTTTTGTTTGTACCTGGTGCATTGGTTTTACAGCCTGCAATTCAGATTTTGTCCTAGCCCCAAGCACCCATTGAAGCAGGCAGGCTGTGGCGGATCAGCACCCAATTGGCTGGGGGCTGCCCAGCTTGAGGCGGGCGGTAGCTGATCAGTGACACCTATAGGTGTCTCCCACCGTCAGAGGCAACGCGTGGCGCCCCATGTCTACGCCAACTGACAAGGACTTATAACCCGTAACAGTTGCCTCTCGCTTTGATTCCGAGACCAGTTAAGACCAGGGATGGAGTTATTGCCTCTCCATAGCACAAAGCCTGGGCTAAAATATAGAGATCATGTGTTGCCCATGCAGCATGATCCCTCTCTCGGCCTGCCTAGTTCACTCCAGAGGAAAGGTAACACCCCTACATCTGGAACAAGACAAGCTGCAGAAGCTGCCGGATCAGCAAAGCAATGCTCTAACTGTCCGCCTGTCGGAGCTTCGATCCTAGACCAGTCGCCAACCAAGGCTTAGGGCCTGGTCTGCCCTGCCATGACAATTTTGTCTTTAGCTTGCATTTCCTCGCACCAGGGTAAGGCTTGTACCCTCCCAATTGCGCTCTTCCGCCCGAAGCCGTTGGCACAATGTGGGGTGTCGGGTTTGGTAAGCGCCGCCCAACGTTCGGCGCTAACAGAAACCAGGTAGTACCATCTACTGTTATACGGTAGCTCAGTCATATCTGACTAAGACCTGACTCCTTGATTGGATATATATATATATATATATATATATATATATATATATATATATATATATATATATATATATATATATATATATATATATGCCGGCCGTTTTTACATTCCAGGACATTTTCTGGTACTCATTTTAAGCCGGGATGATTTGGGAGCTCATAGCAATTTTGTTAAATCTCCCTCGATACAGCAACACACCCACACACACTTCCTAACATGCAATATATATATATATATATTGCATGTTAGGAAGTGTGTGTGGGTGTGTTGCTGTATCGAGGGAGATTTAACAAAATTGCCATGAGCTCCCAAATCATCCCGGCTTAAAATGAGTACCAGAAAATGTCCTGGAATGTAAAAACGGCCGGCATAATATTGACCACATCAGCCATTGAGTACCGACTGGTCTATACACATGTAGAGCTAACACTATATTCTCATGTGAGCCGCTGTTTTGTGTATTTCAGTTAACATAAGTAAATGTGCCATTCTTATGTGTTGAACGCTTTCCCCCTCTAGTATGTTACAGTTAGTTGCATATCCTTTACAGGACGTCACAGTCAACCCCAGCATGTTTTGGCTGTTTGTGATTTCTTGGCAAGTTTACATTCAGCAGTTTACCATTGCTTTCTGAACGACACACTCATACCATTTTATGAAAACCAACGCTAATTGGTTCTGCTGCCGAACCGCCCGCAGCTGTGTTTCGAACGCGGTATGCAGGGTTACGAAATGCGCCCGTAACCCCTTCGCCATAGCCGGTTCTAGTATTTAACCTGACCAAATACGCCTCACTATGCCGGGCAATAAATTGTGCAGCTAAGTGTTTGTGTCTTCTATATTTAAATATAACATCGTAATACACATTATCATTAGCCCGCACTTTAACAGAACGTCTTATGCCTCATTTCGACGGCAGTTCGCCTAAGAAAATTATTGATTTCAATTTGCAGGTGTTTGGCTGTCGCTATCGATTTGATCTGTATGATTCTATAAACCGCTCTAACTTACAAGAGCCAGATGCCAAGTTTCCCATGGCGAGCTAGTATCACGGCTCAATGAACAAATCAGTCAGGGCACCAGGCCCCTGCTCTGCTGATCAACGCTCCGTTCTGAAGCTGCTATCGGGGTCTAAACTATTAGTGTAATTATTATAGTGAGATTCCTAACCTTTCCTTGGTAACTCTTTAATAAGCACAAGGAACAGACCTTTAGCGACCGCTGCACTGTTCATCAAGATAGAAGAGCAAAGAAGTAAAGAGGTGAAAAGTAAAATAAAGTAAAGTAAAATAAAGTTAGTTGCATGTCCTTTGCAGGAAGTGGCAATAAACCACAGCATTTATTGGCGGTTTGTAGTTTGCCACGACATTTTTGAACGACCGCCGCCTCATAACATGGAAAATAGACCAGATTGCTTCCAAATCGCGCGGCTGATTTTGAACCCTTAACTAGGCATGTCAGAGAATTATGAAACTACGCGTCTCACTATCCCTTAAACCCCGGCTCCGGTGTAAAGTGAAGTAAAGTACCAGTTTACACGCCATGGGGGACTACTGGGGCTATAGCAAGTAGGTGAAGGACCAGTTTACACGTCATGGGGGACTTCTGGGTATATAGCAAGTAGGTAAAGGACCAGTTTACACGTCATGGGGGACTACTGGGTATATAGCAAGTAGGTAAAGGACCAGTTTACACGTCATGGGGGACTACTGGGTATATAGCAAGTAGGTAAAGGACCAGTTTACACGTCATGGGGGACTTCTGGGTATATAGCAAGTAGGTAAAGGACCAGTTTACACGTCATGGGGGACTTCTGGGTATATAGCAAGTAGGTAAAGGACCAGTTTACACGTCATGGGGGACTACTGGGTATATAGCAAGTAGGTGAAGGACCAGTTTACAAGCCATGGGGAACTACTGGGTATATAGCAAGTAGGTGAAGGACCAATTTACACGCCATGGGGAACTACTTGGTATATAGCAAGTAGGTAAAAGACCAGTTTACAAGCCTTGGGGAACTACTGGGGATATAGCAAGTGGGTAAATTACCAGTTTACAAGCCATGGGATACTACTGGGTATATAGCAAGTAGGTGAAGGACCAGTTTACAAGCCATGGGGGACTACTGGGGATATAGCAAGTGGGTAAAGTTCCAGTCTACACGCCATGGGGAACTACTTGGTATATAGCAAGTGGGTAAAGTACCAGTTTACAAGTCATTGGGAACTACTGGGCATATATCAAGTGGGTAAATCACCAGTTTACAAGCCATGAGGGGGGGGGACTACTGGGTATATAGCAAGTAGGTGAAGTACCAGTTTATAAGCCATGGGGGACTACTGGGGATATAGGAATAAGGTAAATGCCAGTTTACACGCCATGGGGCCTACTGGTTATATATCAAGCAGGTAAAGGACCGTTCTACAGGCCCTAAAGTGTATTAGGAATATGATGCTCGACCCACATTTATGGACACCAATCTGCACTCCAGGGGTGATGTGATAGTAAGACACCAGGCAATTATGTATACGTGCATACTATTCTTCTTATTATCGTTATAGTCCATGCCGTGTGGCCTACTGGATATATAGCAAGTAGGTACAGGTAGTATTATCGTCCATGCGGTGTGGCGTTGGTGATCAACTATGTCCACAACCCTCTTGGCGTGCTACCAATAATTCCTGATGCCGATGTTCCTGCATGCCATGCTGTCAAACTGTCCATCGTTTTCTCTCTTGATATCTCCTACTTCTCTTTCCCTTTAATTTTTCTGTTGTAACGACATACACCAGCTTTCCCCTTTTCAAGATATGCCATAAGAACGTAGATTGGCTTCTTCTAATGCAAGTAATCAGTTTTCTTTGCGAGTAAACTTCTTTCAAGATATCTTAATGACTCTTCCTATCTAACCACGATGTTCTCATCATTCTTCTATGGCACCACATCTCCACAGCCTCCACTTAATTCCTCACGTCTGTAAATCGTCCACGATTAGCTTCAATACATCACCATTGACTAAAAATAGCTACTAAAAACTTATTTCTTCACTTCGATTGATAAAAATACATTACAGAGAATATTCTGCACCCTGTGAAATGCTGCCTTTGCTTAAGTTATAATACATTTATCTTCCTAAATACATCTTCCATCTGCTGTTATTATATTATCCAAGTAATTAAATACACGGGCGTGTTTAGGATTTGACCCTTGAACTTTGATGTTGCACTTCATCATATATACTATTAACCCAATATTTTTTATGGACAATTAGGCACTCGGTGTGTGAGGCAGTCAGTATCACTTCTGTCGTCTTTACTTTTCAGGCTCATTTTAGTCAACGTCAATTTAAATTAACCGACCTCAATGAAAAATTTGAATACTTGATCACCGAGAGGCAGGTAAGCGCGCTAGCCACTCGCTACCTCGGTTCCCGAGTTAGAGAGTTACAAATAAGTTGCATTTCGTGTACATGACAACACAATCAACCCCAACATTCTTTTGTTGTGCGTGATTTGCTAGGCTATTTTTACATTCAGTAGTTTGCATTACTTGCTGAACGACTGACGCTCTTACGATCGAAATCAACGCAAGGCGGTTGATTCCAAACCATCTGCAGCCGATGTCGAAGACTCGACTCTATGTGTCAGGGAATTATGAAACACGTTCACTATCCCTAGGCCTCAGCGCCGGCAAGCGAAGGAGCACATACATTTTAAAAAAAAAGTGTATACTCAGATAATGTTCTGCGTGAGGTTAAATCAGAAAATAACAAAGTAATGTAACACACGTTTCATAAACAGATAATTATGGTATTCAGTACATGTTGTTGTTGCATGTCCTTCACAGGATGTAATAGTCAACCCCAGAATTTATTGGCTGTTCGTGATTCCTGGGCAAGTTTACGTTCAGTAGTTTGCTATTACTTTGTAAACGAGCGGTACCCATAACATTTATTTACAAAAAACCAACACAGCTGTGTTTCGAACACGGGTATGCGGGGTTATGAACTGCGTCCTTAACGCCTTCGCCACGGAGATGAGATAACACAATTCCAACCACTATTGCAACATTGTATTCTTCACGTGTAAAAAACGCAAGCCTGGTCACTTGGGTGATTATTCTAAGGCGGCGGAGGAAAAGAATACACCAGATGAGCTGATAATGACGCTCCTCACTCGGCTACCCGGCGATCTGTAGCGTCACTCATCAGAATGGTTTCATAGCAACGGGATTAAAGCCCCACTTAATGGATGTATGTTACAACGCACCCAAGTGGGCAAATGGCGGACGTCTGCTAACAAGGCTATCAGCGGAAACTATATCTCCTGCACGGTTTATAACGACACGAGGCAAAAATGCACAGCGGCTCTTAGCAAGTCGTGGCGTATTTGTTTAAGATGGCTTTTTTAGATCGAGAAAATGGATATTGTGTATTTGTGTGTTGGAGGACAGCCACGCGAGGGGTTCTATAGAGGAAAACGGCTTCATCGTGAGGGATAAGAACCGGGACACAATGGAGGATGACAGCGATGTAATGAGAAATGGAGAAAATAATATGTTGGACACAAATACTTAAAACACGAATTACAACGTGGGATCCCATGAACAAATACACATAAACACACAAACACACACAAATACAAACACGCATAAACCCACACAAACACACACACACACACATTCTCACACACAAAGAGAGACAGAGAGATTGACAGACGGAGAAAGAAAGAAAGAAAGAAAGAAAGAAAGAAAGAAAGAAAGAAAGAAAGAAAGAAAGAAAGAAATAATACATTTCTGCGGACTAATAAGTTCTCAGACTAATAAGTGAATGACACTGTGTCCTTTCTCTTCTACTACCACTTCCTCCACTTCTTTCTCCTCAACCTCCTCTACATCTTCCATAACTTCCTTTCCTCTTCTTCTTTGAATTTTGTTGGATATGAATCCTCAGGAAGACTGAATTTTAACACTGAAGTCTAATACGAGGGGCCTTGAAATGAAAACCTTAAAAGTGAGATAGAAATTACAGTAACCATGCCATAGTCTTGTAACCTGTCAATATTGTTGTTAAGGATGTCAATAGGGTTAAGCATATTATATCACGATGCAGACGAACACAATGACGTCATAAGTTCAGTTTAAAGATGGCCGCCCCACTATTGATATGCACCAAAGAGGAGCAGTGTTCTGTTATGAGTTTTTTTGTTTTGTTTTTTTGTTATCAGTGAAAGGGGTGAAGGGGAGCGATCGCTCGCTTTGAACTCAAGCGTAGGCCACACAGGTACTACTACTTCTAGTGCACTGGATCGATTTTTGAGTGTTGATTAGCTTTCCCTATTACCAGTGTCCCTCGCCATCAGGCGAACCCACTCCGACTTCTGAGTTACTTGTAATTTACGTCTCCAAGACAATGGCGAGAAGTCAATATTTTAGTCCAGATGACCGGTGTAGGAGTTGAACCCACTACCTCGCCATCAGCATGCAAGCTTAAGAGCGAGAACTCTAATCCATTCGGTTATGCTGACCTCTCAATATTATGCTGTGGGTTAGTGAAGTGGCTTAAAGGTAGCACGCCCACCTCTAAATGGGGTGGAACCGAATCCAACTGTGTCTTATGCTTTTTTAAATACAAAATAAAGAACTTGAGGATGCTGCATCTCCCCAAGATCACTGTGTTCTGGATAAGATGATTTGATCTTCTTGGATCAGTACGAAAACACAAGATATTCCTTGTGTACACTGGCAACGTTTGAAATCATAAAGAGGACGCTGCACCTGGCCATTGCCTTGGCAAAATCCCAACAGTTAACATTTATTTGCAATTTAATATGCACAGTATGTAAACCTCTTATAAAAAAGTCGGCGTGAACGAAAAGTTTAACACATTCGCCGTGAAACTTTCTCTGCTGACGGCAGTGCTGTGGATTCATAGCACACACTGGTCAGTTGGACTGAAATGTTGACTGCTCGTTCAGAAAGCAATGATAAATTACTGAAAGTAAAATTGTCAAGTAAATCAAGAACAGCCAATAAAGACGGGTTGATTGCAACATCCTGTAAAAAAATAGGACATGCACTATTGTATTTGTAAATCTCTTCTAAGGATATGGAACACAAGCGAAATCACATTCGCGGTCTGATTGTACGCTGATGGGCAGACACAGATGTAGATGTATTGTGGAGTGGTGTGATAAACACATTGCTTCATTACATCTCTCGGACAAAATAATATGTCGTAGCCTAAGACAGCAAAAGCAATGGCAAAATACTGAACGCAAACTTGCCAAGAGATCACATCAATAAACAATGCTGGTGTTGACTGCAACGTCCTGTAAAGGATATACAACTAACTAACTAACTAACTAACTAACTAACTAACTAACTAACTAACTAAGATAGAAAATTATCTTCGCTTCTGTGACTGGTTCGTTATCTTTCAGTGAGTTACTTACATAGTTTCGTCAAGCTTGTGGCTTTCGTACATCCGATTACGATAAGCATTTGTTAGGGTATAAGTGACGGTCCTTCAGAAAGCAGTGGCAAATTACTGAAAGTAAACCTGCCAAGAAATCAGAAACGCTACAATATGCTGGTGTTGACTGCGACATCCTGAGAAGGATATGGTGGTGTTTGTCCATCAAGAATGATGATGACGATTCATTTCATCCAGTGGGGTTGAAAGTTTGCAGTCGTGAGTTCCAAGATGACCGTTAAGGCCTATTTGTGATCGAAATGTTCTTTGACAATGTGCGCAAAAAATGCTTGACTTTCGGGAGAAGGATCTCCTGCAGTGGTGTCTCTGTCTAGTCTTTTTTTTCCCCCACAGCTCTTGCAGTCCTATTTGTATACAAGTGACTACACCCTTGCTTAATGATGTACGCCACGAATTTCGGTCTTTGGTAGCAGTATCCCAAGTGCCGTGATAAATTCCAAAAACTTTTAGTAAAAAGGACATGCAACTAAGTTAACTATATATAGTAATGTACCTTTACACTACCTTTAAGCGTACTTGGTATATGGTGCTAACCCCACACCTGTACAGACCAATCGGTACTAGATGGGTGTTTGATCAAGATCACGCCAGCCGTCTTGACTTCTCAACTCGTTTTCGTGCACCCATGTTAAAATTCTATATTAGTTGGTATCCCTTCGCCGGACGTCGCAATCAACATAATAATTATTTGACTGTTTGCGATCTTCTAGAAAATTTTACGTCCAGTAATTTGCCATTGCTTCTGAACGTCAGATGCTCAGATCATTGTAGAAAATCAAAGCAAAGAGATTTGTTCTCAATTGGCCTGCTGGAGACTTCAAACCCGGGGTGTAGGGGTTGCGAAAACTGCGTTCATTACCTCCAAGCAACAGACGACGACAAACTTTTAAATACCAAGTCTTACAATATGAATCTGTCTTTGCCTTGCCCTGAGAAAAAGACAACTGCGAGAAACTGGTCAAAGGAGAGTATAATTATAGCATAGCGTATTACAATTTCATACCTCCGCACCTCATCGCCTATGGGATAACCATTATATGGAATAGACAAAAGGATTATGCAATACTCTCAGGCTGACGCAAATGACGACAATCAATATCGAGCAGCATATAAAATATTATTTCAGTAAAGTTGAAAATATGTGAGGCTTCAAATAAATCAGACAGTATGTGAGTCTTTCAACGAGACTGAATATATGTGAGTCTCCAAACACAACTGACAATATGTGAGTCTTTCTAAAGGGCAGAAAATATATGTCTGTCAACTAGACACAAAATATATGTCCTTCAAAAAATGACCATATGTGCAACACAGAAAATATATACGCTTCCAATCAGACATAAAATGTGCGTGTGTTTCAGCAAGGCAGAAAAACAATATGAAAACCTTTTAAGTGACTTCATCAGGTGTAGAGGTATACAACATGTGTTTTGAAAATGCGGGACATTCAGTCATACAGTTAAACAAAGTACGTCTCTATTAAATTCATACCATCATCATCAGACATAGTGTACACGGTGTATATTTAGTCTGAAGCCATGCCATATTTTTGTCCATAATTTTTCAATTGGTTGTGACTATAAAGATAATGTCTGCCTCGTTCTCTAAGGCCGTGGGCCGGACTCGTCTTTGTGTTCATGAATGCAGTTTTTTCTTTTTTTTTCCGGAGACCCTGGAGGTCGTCCGAGTTCAGGTTCAGTGCAACGGATTCGACAGGCGGTTTGCTGCTGTGTGGAGAAAGACTGAGCTATATGGGATAAAACCCAGAGCGGTGAAGACGATAATTTTGCAGTTTAACCTTATTTTTGCCGGTCTCTCTGGCTGTGGGGTTACAACACTTTCTCTCTGTAATCCCGTTTATCACGCAGAGTCTCGCAGCGGAGCGAGAACTGAGGTGGTTCGACCCCCGCTCGTGACTTGCGGATACTGAGCCGGCCGCTCAGAAAGCAATGGCAAACTACTGAGCGTAATCTTGCCAAGAGATCAACAGACAGCTGAAAGATGCTGCTGTTGACAGCTAAGTCCTGTAAAAGGATACGCAAAACAAAAAAAAAAAACCTTATTTTTAGCAAGGGTTATGATTTTGATTCGTACCTATACAGAATACATAAGGTTTTCCTTTGCCGCCTTGAAAGTTGAAAGTTCTTAAAGAATTGTCAGGCACTACACTTGCAATTTGTTTATTTTAATGTGTAAACGAACTATATAGCAGATAGTAAACATTGTGCAATGTACCGTTCGCAAGAAGACGTGTGTTGTCTACCACACAGCCAAACGGGAAGGAAGACAGGTAGATAAACACAAAGACAAACAGAGAGAAGACAGATAGATAAACACACATGGATGGGTGGATGGATGGATGGATGACTGGATGGATGTGGGTGTGTGAATGGATGGATGAATGGTGGGATGAATGGGTTAATGGATGGACGATTGGATGGATGAATGGGTGGGTGGGTGGATTAATGGATGGATGGATGGGTGAATGGATGGATGACTGGATGGATGGATGGATGGATAGATGGATTGGTTAATAGATGGATCACTGGATGGATGGATTGGTTAATGGATGGATGACTCGATGGATGGATGGATGGATGGGTGGGTGGGTGGATGGATGGGTTGCTTGCTTGCTTGTGTTCGTTGGCTTGAGCTCCAACGCGAATTCCTGTATGTCGGATGAAGGCATCCTATTGTCCAACATCAGTGTGATGTCATACAAGACCTGAGGTTTGCGTGAGTATCCGTTGTCCCATGTCTGGCTTATTTGTGTGCAGACTGGTGGTTCCTCGCCGTACAGGCAGACACTCTCCAACTTTGGAGGAATCGGCGATCCTGCTGACTTTAGCCAGGACCCCGAAGGGACCTGTTGCCCAGGACGCTCGACGAGGACGCGTCAATAGGTCTTGGCCAGTGTATAACCCGGCCCTGGTGCCTTGGAAACAAATCTGCGTTCCTTGGATGGATGGGTGAATGGATGGATGAATGGATGGATGACTGGATGGGTGGATGGATGGATGGGTGGGTGGATGGAAGAGTTAATGGATGGATAGATGGATGAATTGAATATATTGATAACTATGCAGACAGACTGGCATTTAAGTAGACAGTTGGAGATAAAGAAAGATGTGTGGATGTGTGTATGCATGGAAAGGTGAATGCATGAATAGAAACATGAATTGATAGACAAGGTGGACTGGTCGATGTGTATATACCTGTTCTGCAGGCAGGTAGGCAGGCGTGCGTGCACGTACGCAGACAGACAGACAGACAGACAGACAGACAGACAGACAGACAGACAGACAGACAGACAGAGAGGGAGGGACAGACAGATAGACAGACAGACAGACATTAAACCCAATTTGTCGATGAAGACAAACATATGGTGACGCAAGATACACGTGCAAACAATAATATTGATTTTACACAGAACCACTAGATTATGTTTGTTCTGTCTATCAGCACGTATACTTGCCCACCACTTGTGACGGAAGCCTGAGTGCTGGGACAATAAATACATACAAGACACTACAATCATTGTCAGGTAATGGGCTCACTTCTTCAGCTTAAATGTGTGGTTTGTCTCCAATTCTGTAATACACTTTCTTTTTTCCCCCAGTTATTTTGTTGTCAATGACGTACTGATAGAGCCATTCGATCATGTTTGTTTATATATAGTTATTACCTATAGTTAAGTATTTTCTGCATGCGTACAGAAGATTATGGAAATAACGTGTTTATATAGATCGGGCTGGCGAGAACGACAAGTCCCACAGGATTTCAAAGATTCAAGCATCATAACACTGTACAAGAACAAGGGCGATCAGAGTGACTGCAACAACTATAGGGGTATCTCACTTCTGTGTATTGTTGGAAAAGTATTTGCCAGAATTGTTCTGCGCAGACTTCAAGTCCTAGGAGATCAAGCCTACCGCGAATCACAGTGCGGCTTCCGACAGAACCGGTCTACCATTGATATGATATTCTCTTTGCGACAAATGCAAGAAAAATGCCGTGAACAGAATCAACCACTGTTTATTGCCTTCATCGACCTCACAATGGTATTTGATTTGGTCAGTCGTGAGGGTCTGTTCAAGGCACTAAAGAAGACTGGCTGCCCACCAACTCTTCTGTCCATTGTGGAATCGTTCCACACAGGCATGAAGGGTATAATCAAGTTTGATGGTGCAACTTCTGGAGAGTTTGAAATCAAGAGTGGAGTTAAGCAAGGCTGTATACTAGCTCCCAACCTCTTTGGAATATACTTTTCACTTATACTGAAATATGCCTTTCGTGATCAGGATGGTGGTATATACATTCACTCACGCTCAGATGGCGGCCTCTACAATGCTCAGAGATTGAAGGCCAAGACCAAAATTAGGAGGGTACTGATCAGAGAGTTGCTTTTTGCAGATGATGCTGCAGTTACGACCCACTCTGAGGAAGAATTGCAATGTCTACTATCTGCATTCTCCAATGCTTGTTCTGAATTTGATTTCACAATTAGCAAAGAGAAGACACAGATTATGTCACAAGGTGCACATGGGGTACCATCAATCTTTATTGACGACATCGAACTAGAGATGGTAGACCATTTTACATATCTAGGGTCAGTGGTAAATAGCAAATTATCCCTAGATCAGGAAATCAACATCAGGATTGGTAAGGCAGCAACAACAATGAACAGGTTAAGAAAAAGAGTCTGGGAGAACAGGAAGCTTACTGCCAAAACAAAAGTCCTTGTCTATCAAGCCTGTGTCCTTAGTACTCTTCTTTATGGCAGTGAAACCTGAACAACTTACTCACACCAAGAGAAACGTTTAAAAAGCTTTCATATGCGGTGTCTGCGAGAAATTCTTGGTATTAAGTGGCAAGACAAAATCACAAATACTGAAGTATTGGAAAGATCAGGTTGTGTGACTGTTTATTCCATGCTCAGTCTTCGTCGACTTAGATGGATATGACATCTTACGAGGATGGATGATGGTAGAATACCAAAGGACATCTTTTTTGGTGAATTACAGATGGGTAAGAGATCTCAGGGTCGGCCTCTACTACGATACAAAGATGTGTGTAAGCGGGACATGATTGATACAGGCATTGATAATGCACAGTGGGATCAAGTCGCCGCTGAACGTGTAGCATGGAGGGCAAAGATCAGAATTGGAATAAAGACAAAGAAGAACATTATTGCAGATAAGTCACACACCGAGCGTGTGAGATGTAAGATGGTGCATGATGGTGGAAATGACCACGTTTTCACATGCACCCACTGTGAACGAACATTTACAGCGCGAATTGGCCTTATCAGTCACATTCGCTACCGCCATAGGCAAACGTTATTATGCCTTTTTAAAGCAGAAACTATCGTCTGTCAAGACGACAAGGTGACAATGATGAATGATAGATCGGGCTAGAATAAGGCGGTGGTCGTGGGTTCAAATCCAAATCTAACAGAGTTTTACAAGCCCTACCCAGCCTACAAAGGGTACCAGGAAATGTATTCGGAAGTAGAAGCGGGCTGTGTGATACTAACCACACCAGCCACCATCACCCACCCTGTGCCGATTGGTCTATACAAAAATGGGTGTAACAACCTATGCCAGCACGTCTAGATGCTTAGAAAAGGATCGTTTACTTTATTTGTTACTATAATACGGATACCTAGCATGTGTCTGTATCTGACTATATGTTAAGTTATTTTCTACAGAAATGTAACTGTAAATGAATAGAGGAAGAGATTATTGAAATGTTATATATAACCTGTTCTGCTGTGTGACAGTGAATCATGGAACATGCACGTACAGATTATGAAGAGCTTGGAGGCAATGACTTATGACGCTTATGTTCCAAATATCTTAGGCTGCCGGAGTCAACCAGTGCCCAGAAAATACTAAGGAAACTAGAACACCACATACGAGCATAAGGAGGAGACCAACAGTGGTCTGTGGTCATGTGATCAGATGACAGGCATTGGGAAACATCGTGACGACTGGAAAGATCAGTGGTAGTAGAGGCAGGTGCAGGCCGAGAGAAATCATGTTGGTTGGATTGTGACGGTTGCATAGAGGAATATCATGAATAGAATTCATCCACAACACCCGGGACCAAGATCCCTAGAGATGCATGAACGCCAGCGCCAGTTCAGGACACAAGATGATGATGATCTTCTACAGCAATGTCAATATATTCCAGATGTCTCTAGTGGGGGTTATAACAGAACTAGATTTAATTAGAAAACGGCAAGTTAAATGGTTCGGCCATATAACTAGGCTACAAACAAACAGTATACCACAACAAGCAATGATGTGCAAGCAGAATGGAACCAGAAGAAGAGGCCGACCATGCAAACAGTGGACAGAGGGAATAACATTGAATAGAATATCGATTTATGAAGCCCATACAAGGGCACTCTCCTGCTATTTATACTTCACCTCGACACCGCAGGGTACAAGAGGAACGAGATGAGATGAGATGAGATATTTAAGTATCTTCTGACGCATTTCTTCCCTAGAACATGTTGAGCCATTGTCAAAAACCTTTTAACTGTGAACTCCGCATCTATAACTTCATTCCTGTTCTGTTGTTACATGTTTGTTAAGGTTTATATCCCATGGACAGAGTATTCATGTTATCCATATTGTGTTGGCTATATACACTGGGATCCAGACATTTATCTGTAATAGCGGCAGTTTACAACTTCTGTCCTGTAGTCCCTTGGGATCCCTGAGTGGTCGTAAGAGGCGTGGGTTTCGCGTGTCTTCCCTGTAAACTATAAATAATGGTATCTGTGCTGATTTATTCTTCTTTAGATATAGTTTTAAAAGTTCATTTTGTAGTATGTTATTCTTGTACACATATGCTGTCAAGTTGAAAAAACATCTAATGGCTGTGGAAATGTTGTTTCTGAGGAGAATGCAAAGAATACCATGGACAGACAGAAAAACTAATGAAGTCCTACAAGAAATAAATGGAAATTGTAAACTGATTAGAGAAATTAGACGTAGACAGTCAAAGTTTTTTGGACATGTTATGAGAAGAAATAAATTGGAGAACTTGGTGACAACAGCAAGATCGATGGGAAGAGAACAAGGGGATGACAGGATGGCATGACCACGTGGCAGGGTCGAGACAAGAACACTGAGCTGATCCATGACTCTGGTAATCGAGTGAAATGGCGAATCATGACCGTCCATGCTTATCGGCATGGCACATGATGGATGGATGGTACATATACTTATTACCTCCACATATTGCGTATTTGGAGCTCTTGCACACACAAAAATGCATAACATGATTAGGTTGGTTGATCGACTGACTGGTGAATCTTCTGAAATACTATGTTTTAAGTCTTCAACCTAATGTAATGGCGTTCAGGTCGCCTGAGCACTGGAAAGAGCAAGCAACCAATGGGGTGAGGTTGATGGAAAGAATTTCCACTCAACCCGTAACCGAAATAACAATTTCAACACTGACTAATTGCTTATCTCGCATTCCTACAGCTCAGAGAGCAGTAGTGTCCAAGACCGACACGGGAACTTAACATTTGCCAAGAGGCAAATTAATACGTAACCAGTCATCATTCAGCACAGCACATACTGATTGCAAGTTTAGGTCAAGGATGGCAACGTTTCCTGCGCGGGAATAGGGCATCTCACTGTCAACGGACTCCAACCTAAAGCCCAGACGAGGAAATAATTACGTTTAAAAACGCTCACTGAAAGCTGTCAATATAATGGATGCCGATCAATAAAAAGACCGCGTAAAATGTGGAGTGGTGGTATCAAGAACAACCTTAGAGAAATGAATCCATCCATCCATCATGTGTCATGCCGATAAGCTTGGGCAGTCATATTCTGCCATCTCACTCGATCACAAGAGTCGTGGATCAGCTCCGTGTTCCTGTCTCGACCATGCCACGTGGCCAAGCCATCCAGGTATTTACTTCTCGGTCTTCCCCTTGGTCTCTCCCCTTCGATCTTGCAAGTCGTCACCAAGTTCTCCAAGTCATTTCTTCTCATAACATGCCCAAAAAATTTTGACTGTCTACGTCTAATGACTCTAATCAGTTTACGATCTTCAAATATGTCTTGAAGGACTCGTTCATTAGTTTTTCTGTCTGTCCATGGTATTCTTTGCATTTTCCGCAGAAACCACATTTCCACAGCCATCAGCTGTTTTTCAGCTTGACTGCTTATTGTCCACGCTTCACATCCATACAAAAGTATAGGTTCTATGTAGCACTGCAACACTCTTTTTCTCGTTTCAATTGATATCTTTTTATTGGTCAGTATGTTTTTCATCTTGCAAAAGGCTACCTTCGCAATGGCAATTCTTGTTCTAATAGAGAAATGAATACCAACTTATAAATAGAATTAGAAAATGCGCATAAAATATATTTACATGCCTCCCAACCTACCCCCCCCCCCCCCAATCCCCTCCTCCCGACACACACACACACACACACACACACACACACACACACACACTTCGTTTAGATAAATGGACGAAGAGAAGAAAAGGAATAAAAAGAAGAAGAAGATCGAAAGCTCTACTGCTCAAAAACGAAGTCAGGCTAAATGTTGAAACATCGCTAAACTTGTTACCAATTATCTCACATGGGAGCCGAAGAAAAATACGTAGTTGGCCTGCAGAGCCATATAATAAAAAACATTGTTGAGCTGGAGCAGAGGTGCCAGTGTAATACTGACCACATAACTATCATGTGCTGTCCAGTCATGGAAACGTATAGGTATAACGAAATATCTCCAGTGTATCTTAGTAACTTGTACACCGGTAGTTGATTTTGAAAGCGTTGTGTCATTTCAATTATAGTTGTCCAATTATATAAGTCCTATTGTATATGCCCCATTGAAAGTGTCCCATTACAAGTACTTCATGATATCTGTTCCATGATATGTCTTTCATGCTATGAGCTCTATTTTATGTGATCCATTATCCAGTAAGTAAAGCAAAGGACCCTTTTAAGTGCCTTAGGTGAATTGGACTTATGGAGCTGGGCCCCATTTTTTAATATGTCAACAGGCACTGGGTGAGTGACGTGACCAGTATCACACCGTCCGCCTTTACTTCCCGAGATATCACCTGGTACTCATTTTAGGCTGGCTAGACCTGGGAGCCCAAGTCAATTTATAAATTCGGTCATATGAGGATTCGAACACATGGCCACTGGGCCCATAGGCAATGTCTAGCCACAACGCTACCGCGGCTCAAGATCCATTATATGTTTCATTGTATGTGTTTCTTTACATGTGTTTTAGTTTATGCGATCTGTTACATATGAGATCCATTATGTGCTCAGTTATATGTGTTTCATTATATGTGTTGGGTTCCAAATGTTGCTGTATGTAGCCGAGGCGCGGTGTTGGGGTGAGCGCCCAACATTGCTCAAATACCTCAATGGCTCGTGAATACATAACCTATGCAGCAAAAGTCCAACTCCTGGCCTTCACGTGGCGGACCTGTTTAAACTAACAGGAGAAGGGGCGACGGCGAGTCTCTGGCGCCGGAAAATAACCAGATTGCTCTAGATGTGTATGCACGTACATGCATGCGCAGACAGGTGTGTGCGCGTGTACACATCTACACTCGAGTGAGACCACAGTCTGCTCTAGCAAAGAAAGATGCTGAAGACGGAGGCAACCAGCCAAGAGGCGCACCACAGAAATCAGGATGCCACGCAATCACGCAAAATGGAATATGTCGACTACTGCTAATCGTTATGGTGCTCGCCCTGCTTTGGACCCCCAGGCAGGTGCAGTGCCGGGCCCTATGTCTCGAAAGGGTCCAACCCCAACTACTGGAGGTCCTTCTCAGATGTCCTGTGGAGCCAGGGGACATGAGAATAGGACGACTGGCCATACTAAACGAAGACTTAAAATAATGCAATGGAATGCGGAGGGAGTCAGCAACAAAAAAATAGAATTAGAAAAAATCTTGGACCAAGAAAAAGTAAGCATATGTTGCTTGCAAGAAACTCACCTCAATGAAAATATAGCCTTCAAAATCAGAGGCTACCAGTGTTACCGATCTGACCGAAAGAACAGGCGAAAAGGTGGGATACTGACCCTTGTAAGAAATAACATCATGGCTTCCCAAATCAAAGTCTACATGGAAGGGGCTGAGTATCAGACACTTAAACTTAAGACAGGTAATACAGATCTACATCTGATCAATTACTACTGTCCAAGTGACCGCCCACAGGCACTGGACACTCTACTACTAAAAGAAAAAAATGATTGTGTGTGGCGATTTCAACAGCCACTCGCAGAGCTGGGGCTATGATCACATGGACCAGGGAGGAGAGAGACTGGAAGACTGGCAGGATGAGAATAGATTCATGTTGATTAACAAGCCGTCCGACCCACATACTTTCTACTCGAGATCATGGCACTCTACAACTACACCTGACCTGGCTTTTCATTCACCAGACCTGGAGTGGAACATTACACGAACTGTTGGGAAACAACTTGGTGGCAGTGACCATCGGCCAGTCTTTCTAACCGTAGAAAATGAGCTTGTAAGTGAAAGCAGCACCCTCTCGAGGTGGAACTACAAGAAAGCAGACTGGGCAATGTACAAGCATCGCACCAGCATACTGGTTAGAAACCTGAACACTGAGAAAGACATAAATAAAGCAGTTGAAGAGTTTGGGAAATGCATACTACAGGCAGCGCGAGAAACAGTACCAAGAGGAGCCCGTAAACAATATAAACCCTACTGGAGTAGTGAACTGGAACAGTTGCATAATCATGTTGAAGTGTGTAGAAAGCAAGCAGAGGCCACACCCAGCCAAGAGCACCACAATAAATTCCAGCATGCAAAAGCCAAATTTCAAAGGGCCAAGCTGCAGGCTAGACGGAAAAGCTGGCAGGAGAAAACGGAGTCTCTGAACTTTGAAAGAGACACAAGGAAATTGTGGAAGCTAATAAAACAGCTTAATGACGAGGGCACAGGGAGAAACTCAAAAATTGCACTACATAAAGATGGAAAAATCTTAACAAGAAAGCAAGCAGCTGACCATTTTGCGGACTCGTTCGCACAAGATAGCAATATCAAAATTAGTCCAGAGAAACAACAAGAGATTCGAGAGAAACGACAACATACAGGACAGAAGGAAATAGTACATGAGGTTCTGGAGGCACCCATCACAATCAGCGAACTGGAGCTAGCCATATCAAAACTGAAAATGAGAAAGTCACCAGGAGCTGATGGTATCTCCAATGAAATGATCAGGAACCTAGGAACAGAGGCCAAAACAAAGCTGTTGCAGATCTTCAATAACAGCTGGACCTTAGGCAGTGTTCCACAAGCCTGGAGAGAAGCAATCATGATACCCCTCCTAAAATCAGGGAAAGATGGTTCCATTGCCTCTAGCTACAGACCAATTAGCCTCACCAGCTGTCTCTGCAAAACACTGGAGCGCATCATCAATCACAGACTGCAGTGGTACATTGAAAGTAAAAACATCCTTGTGCCACAGCAGGCTGGCTTTAGGCAGTGCTACTCTACGGAAGATCAGACAACCTACCTCTCTCAAGAAATTGAGGATGCATTCCAAGAGAAGAAGCTGGTGCTTGCGGCATGGATAGATCTGAAGAAAGCCTTTGACAAAGTCTGGAAAGAAGGTCTGATGAAGAAACTGAGAAACTGCAAAGTCAATGGAAGAATGTACAAATGGGTGAAAGCATACTTGCACAACAGAAGAGCCCGAGTACAGATAGATGGACTCAAGAGCAAGAAAGTACTACTGCGTCACGGTGTCCCCCAGGGCGGAGTCTTGTCCCCCACACTTTTTCTAATCTTCATCAATGATCTTGTTGCTCACCTACCGCATGGAATTAAAGCGGCAATGTACGCCGATGACCTGGTTCTATGGAGCACAAATGAATATGCATCAGTGGCCACCAGATTGCTACAAAGAGCTGTAGATACATTTGCTGCATGGGCAAATAGATGGTGTGTAAGCATAAACACTGACAAGTGCAGCACCACCCTATTTACCCTCTCTCCAAAACAAAAGGCAGGGATCATCCAGATAAATGGAACACCCCTAAGAGAAGATAAAGAACCAACATACCTTGGAGTAACATTTCATGGCAAGCTGACATGGAGAAAGCACATCAACAAAGCAGTAGCAAAAGCCAGAAGGAAAATAGCCATCCTGAGAAAGCTAAGTGGAACCACATGGGGAGCCAGTACGAAAATACTTAGCAAAGTTTACCAACAGAGCATACGACCACACCTGGAATATGGGTCAACTGCGTGGTGTTCAGCATCAAATACCACACTACAAGAGCTGGACAAGGTGCAAAATCAAGCACTTAGAGTCACCACAGGAGGGATGAGATCAACCCCTATAGTGGAAATGGAGAAGATGGGGAGGACACAGGCACTGAGTGAGCGCAGAGATACGAAAACGCTAATACAAGCAGAAAAGTTCCTCAGCTTGCCAGGCCACCCTATGAAGAACAGATTTGAAAACCTAGCTATGGGGCGGTTGAAAAGAAGTAGTTTTATCCACCAGGCCAAACGATTCTGCAGAGAAACCACTGATCTGCCCACAGTTGGTATCCCCCTAACAACTATTCCAGAGCGAACTCCATGGAAAGATTAGCATAGACTATCGTTACAAATCCAGACAAAAGTGAGAGGAATATTTGACAAGGAAGAACAGAACAGTGTGCAGCGCAGAACAGCCACTCTCAGCTTCCTTGATGAAGAATACCCACAGGACCTCTGGATCCGAGTCTACACAGTTGGGTCAGCACAAAATGCTGTTCGAAATGGAGGAGCGGGAGTGTACATAGAATACCCAAATAATACTAGGGACACAGCCAGAGTACCGACAGGAAAGTACTGCCATAACTATGATGCCGAAATTGAGGCAATCAAGATAGCAACAGAGAAATTACTAAATAACAGCAATGGTACACAACCTGTGGTGCTACTAACAGATGCAAAATCAGTACTCGAGGCGCTCCTCTCTGGGAAATTGCCAGTACTAAGGACAGTACTTACTGAACTTAGCAGTCAGCATAAAGTCACCATACAGTGGATACCATCCCACTGTGGAGTACCCGGAAACGACAGAGCTGATCAATTGGCTAAGGAAGGAGCCAAAGAGGAACAGCCTGATGTGCCCGTTACATACCACCAAAAGAAAAGAATGATCAAATCAGTCAGAAAGCCACCAAAACCTGCTCAAGATGACTACCACATTATGGACAGACCAGAACAAGTCATTATTCTGCGCCTCGGAACAGGACACAATAGATTACGCAACCACATGTATACAAAATTCAAGATTGGTGAAACAGCCATGTGCACATGTGGATTGGCGTCGCAGACAGCAGAGCACATACTCCAAGACTGCCCAAAATATAACATATCTAGGCAAACCTTCTGGCCTAGAGAGACGACAGTGGAAGATAAACTCTATGGACCACTGTGTGAACTGAAAAAAACAGTTCAATTCATGCAAGAGACGACATTGCAGATATAGACATATTTCAAGCGAACGAAAGAAGAAGAAGAAGAAATTATATGTGTTTTAGTTTATGTGATCTGTTACATATGAGATCCATTATGTGCTCAGTTATATGTGTTTCATTATATATGTTTTAGTTTATATGATCTGTTACATATGAGATCCATTATGTGCTCAGTTATATGTGTTTCATTATATGTGTTTTAGTTTATATGATCTGTTACATATGAGATCCATTATGTGCTCAGTTATTTCTGTTTCATTATATGTGTTTTAGTTTATATGATCTGTTACATATGAGATCCATTATGTGCTCAGTTATATGTGTTTCATTATATATGTTTTAGTTTATATGATCTGTTACATATGAGATCCATTATGTGCTCAGTTATATGTGTTTCATTATATGTGTTTTAGTTTATATGATCTGTTACATATGAGATCCATTATGTGCTCAGTTATATGTGTTTCATTATATGTGTTTTAGTTTATATGATCTGTTACATATGAGATCCATTATGTGCTCAGTTATTTGTGTTTCATTATATGTGTTCTAGTTATATGATCTTTTTTTTTCTTTCTTTTTTTAGTTATGTGATCTGTTACACATGAGATCTGTTACGTGTTAAATTACATGTGTTTCATTATATGTGTTCTAGTTATGTGATCTGTTACACATGAGATCTGTTACGTGTTCAGTTACATGTGTTTCGTTATATGCGTTATTGATTATGTGATCTGTTACATATGAGATCTGTCACGTGTTCAGTTACATGTGTTTCATTATATGTATTGTAGTTTATGTTATCTGTTACATATGAGATCCATTATGTGTTCAGTAATATGTGTTTCATTATATGTGTTTTAGTTTATGTGATCTGTTATATACGAGATCCATTAAACTTGTTCAATTATATTTCCATAGCAGCATCTGGATTTTTCAGTCACACACAAACAACACAGCACGGCATTTAAGTAAAATTCCTATACACCTTCGTCATGAATTAAAAATATGGAGACACAGAAACGCACAGACATACAGACATCCAGACACAGAGACGCACATGCACACAGAGAGACATAGACCAACACATTCACCCAGATAACTTACAGTATGTGATTATACAGCTTTGTTTAAAAGAAGAACAATTATTGCTCTGCAAAAACTAAAGCAATTGAAACATTTATCGTTTAGAACAGACTGCACAACAAATGTCAGAAAAACTAAGATCGTGTATATATACCGAGAGGGCTTTAAACTGAAAACTTAATCTTTTTACTTCTTTTTTTTTTTTTTTTGGGGGGGGGGGGGGGGTATGTTAATATATTCTGAAAAAGTAAAGAACAAATGTATCATTTTTCGATGTAATCACCATAACGTTCAATGCAAGTCCTCCAGAGCCGATAAATTGCTTGCATTCTTATAGAAAACAATTCTCTTGGTCGCGTATAACCACTCATGCACCCCCTGCTGTGATTCTTTATCGAAGGGAAAAAGTCTTTCATCCCAATGACTCTCTAAGTTGTCCAAACAGGAGGAAATCACTTGGAGCTAGGTCTGACGAGTATGGGGGTTGTGGTACACACTGAAAATGGAGATCACTGATTAAAAAACGGATAACAGAACGCTGCTACTCTTTGGTGCAAATCAAAAGTGGGGAGGCCATCATTAAACTCTCCTTAAGACGTCGCCATGTTCGTCTGCACCATGACGTCACATGTTTTAACCCTCTTGACATCCTTAGCAACAATATTGACAGGTTACAAGACTATAGCAAGGTTATTGTAATTTCGATCCCACTTTTAAGGTTTTAATTGTAAGCCCCCTCATAAATGTTACAGCAGATAATAACAAACTGTTTGGATGGAAAGAGAACAACGATACCTCTCCAACAATAACTCAATATTGAAGAAGACTGGTTATTAAAACATTTTTTTTTTAAATTATAAAGGTTTTTTAAAACGGTTTTTTAAAAAAGGTTAGTGGGTGACTTGATTGCATCGGGTTTTATCCATGTCGCTCTGCCTCTTTCCACAGGGCGGTTTGCCGAAAGCATCGTACAAAGCATAGACTCCATAGCTCAAGAGACGACCCCCAGTAGTATCCATGTAAAATTGTACTCACGAACCTAGCGACGTAGCCCAGAATCGAACCCACGATCTTAGGAAAGTGAGGCAGGCAGCGAAACCACTTCGCCACGAAGACTCCCTTAAGACAAACAAACATGAGGAAAAGAAAATATTCCAGACATGCAAAATGATACTCAAATCTAGAATAGATAACTTAGAGGGAAGTTTAGAGGACAGACGTGGGCGATGAAGACCACAGCGTAGCTTGATTGGAGCTGTGCTGGATAAAAGACACGTGATATATGTGGATAGGCAGAAGAATATGTCGTATTTCATGGAAACAAATACAATCAAATACAGACGTTCTAGAAAAACTGGGAATGAAAAGAGAGTTGATGAAAGAATTAAAATAGAGGCAAGTGACATATTTAGGCTATGTTACAAGATAAATCACTTTTATAAAAACCATACTGGAGGGTAAGGCTGAAGACAAGCGAGCAAGAGATAGACAATGATACAACTGTGAAGATAACACCAAGAGATGGAGGAACATCAATCTGACAGAATGTAATCAGGGTGAGAGACAAACAATGTTGGAGATCCATTACAGCCAACCTTCATTGTGGAGACGGCACCTGATTGATTGGTGAGACACATGACAGAAATAGAGGTGGGACTTATGTTTCTTGAAAATGAAACATTTCGTAAGACTGTTATGAGGGCAGGCCTCTGGATGTTGAATAATGATGAACAAGATAATCGAGCGCCAACAGTAGAGATGAACGTCGTTAAAAGTGAATTTAATCGCCCATGCATTTATGTTCTTCTTTTCGACTACTTTTACAGACATACAACATAAGAAAATTGTCCTCTTGTAGCGCCGGGTGATTGAAGCAATTATATGAAGCAGTTTATGTTGTCATTCCAATTATTGCTTTCAGTAAAACGACATTACAACAATATCGGGAAAGAGCAAAGGAGATTCAGCAGATATTATTTTTGGATTAATTTTTTCTTCTTCCTTCTTTAACATTAAAAACCAGCACGCTGCTCCGCTGCAATAACAGTTTCCATCTGGTTTTATAGCGAAAGTTTTGCTTTCAATCACAATATTGGATTTCCACTTCTTGTGTCTCATTGTATGAACACATTGCTTTTTGGGTGTGAATCAGGGTTATTGCACTTGTAAACTGATCAGCAATATCTTTCTTTTGAAGCAGATATGGCATACTGGTGGGAGTGCCTGCATGTATTGCGCTGGCCGGACAGTGGTCTTGGTTCAATCCCCAGTAGAAGTAGGATTGTTTGCTGGCGTGTCTGTGATTGACCCAGCCTCGCGAAATAGGGTTCCAGATACTTTCCAGAATGTTCAGAAAAATTGCGGCCGGCCAGGCGGTCATTGAACTAACTGGGTTGCCTTATGCAGTAATATATAGCTGCTGTTGTTCTAGTGACTGCCGCTTCCATCGACGATGAACTGTACTTTTCGTGGTGGGCTTTTGTGTTGGCATTCTGGCAGCACATTATGTATATTATACATGCGGGCTTTGGTTTGTCGAGACTCCCGTCTGTTACACTTTTCACATTGGGCAGTGGGGAGCATTTTGTGTGATAGTCACTGGCACAGAAACGCAGCAAAATGGGGAGACCTTTTGTCGTGCAGTTGGAACCGCGACTATGTTCATGGAAATGTCTGCGAACGAGAAGTGACAAGCAAGGGAACTGACACTCATTCTCATACGTCGTGGTTTAGAATAGGTTCAGGCATAGCACTTCAATTCCAAAGGCATTATCTACGATTGGACTAACTGTACCCTTCTGTTCATCACCCATCTGGACTCACTCAACACGACTAGGGTATCTCAGTCTACTGAACTTTACTACTTTAATTAAGTATACAGTAAAATAAAGGACGCTACCCCACGCTATAATGTGTATTGCGTATACGGCAAGTAAAGAGCCCCTCTTCGCGTCTTGAGGCGTATATGGTATATGGTGCTAATCCCAAACTTATATAAACCAATTAACACTCCGTGGGGGATGTGGTTACTGTCCCAACCATTACCCCCAAGCACATTTCCTGATATTTATTTTAGACTGGAGTCTAGGTCATTTTTTAAACATTTCCGCCTCCATGAAGATTCGAACAGATGACCAGTAGGCCGGTAGGAAAGCGTGCTAGGCACTGTTCCACCTCGACTGCGGTTGATAACGGAAAAGACAAGTGAATGTATGGATATATAAGCTATCAAGATAAGAATTGTGATGGAAGCAATTTCTGGGAGACTAAGGGGAAAGAGAAGCAAACGAAAGCAAAGAGAGAGAGAGAGAGACAGAGAGAAAGATAGAGAGCGAGGGAGCGAGAGAAAGAGCGAGAGAGATGGGGAGGGAGAGAGAGAGAGAGAGAGAGAGAGAGAGAGAGAGAGAGAGAGAGAGAGAGAGAGAGAAATATTCGCCTAGGCTTCATAAAATAATTTCTGCTTCTTCTTCCTAAATATTTACTTTTTCTTCCTTTACTTCTTTCTCATCTCCCTCCCCCCTTTCCTTTTTTCTTTCCTCCTTCCTCCTCTCCTCCCTCCTTCTCTTCCTCCTTTTCTTCTTCGTGCACCTTTTGAACTCAACATAAATATGTCTTTAACTGAAGCGGGTGTAGGCTAAAATAGTTTTCTATGTTTTGCTTACATTTGACACTCCTGTCAGTTGACCAGCTCAAGCTACATTCATCAATATCTCAAATATATTACTTTATTAACCATGTGGTATTGCAGTTTGTTGTGTCATACACGAAGTTTAAAGATTGTTACTTTTTCTCTTTTGTGGGGCTACTAATATGCATCATACTTCTTCCTTTTGGTCTGGATACTATGATTTCCACTTGGTTTTTTTAACTGCTTCTCATAAAACACTAATATAAGCACCATAAACTTTATTTAAATATTAGATAACATAGTCACAACTGCAAATGTCATCTTAAGACCTGTCATCAAAAGAAGTATGTCATTTACTGTCCTGTTGAATTCTAAACTCAAAGGTCTCAAAGAGAACGAGAAAAGTAATCTAATTTAACTGGCGTGATATTGACCACGTGACCACTGAATGTCAATTGGTCTATACAAATATGGCATTAGCACCACATACTCTGTAGGCCTCCAGACGTGTAGAACGATCCTTTACTTTTACTGACCTAGAATCACCAGGTCGATCCTGTCTAAGATGGGTGCCTGGAAATGTTCTGGACAGTAAAGGCAGCCGGTGTGATATTGACCACATCATCCGAATGGTCTATAAAACCACGGGGCTGCACCATATGTTAGAAACAAATATGACGTCAGACGTGAACAAGTGTCCTTTATATTTCCCTACCTAGAAAGTGTAAGTCATGGTGATATCAAAGAAACAGATTGTGCAGAAATGTGCAATTAAAGTACAGGACGTTATTTTGGGGCAAGTGCAGAAATTAACTTATCTAGGCACATGGATAACATCAGATGGAAGATGCATCATTGAGATAAAGAGCACAGTAGGACAAGTAAAAACTGCATTCTATCAAATGAAGGACGTTTTGTGCAATAAGTCAGTGTACTTGAAAGTTAGAAAAAGAGTTCTTGCATGTTACACAAAACCAGTTTTAATATACGGCACGAATCCTGGACAATTAGAAAACAGGCAAAAATGTCGCTGCAAACCTAGGAGATGTGGTCTTATAGAAGAATGCTGAAAATTAATTGGACAACTGAAGGTCGTCCGTATAGTTTCCAATACATACTACCTACGACTTTCCAGTCCACTACAGGCTTTTGCCAGTCCATCTGTAGATGTTGACCGCCTACATGATAGTTGTTTCTCCTACACAATGTAACCACGACTCTTCTCTTCATCAATCTTTGAACAATCTGCTTTTCTTCATATTTCCGAAGACCTTTAATTGTCTCACCCTGATTTCATTAAAATTTTCTTCATTTCGAGTCTCTTGCAATGAGTTTTTTCCCCCTATCTGCAGATACAGATTAGAAACGCCGATTGTAAAATTTATTTCAAGTGTCGCTCCAAAATGTCACTAAAATGAATACAAACACTGCTTTCACAGATAAGGTATTATAACTTGACAAACCTGCGCCCTCTCTGTCATAGTTCAACAGGCATTTCATTTAGCCACGCTCGCATTCCCCAGCCCCTGGCTGTGTCTAGTCAGAGTTATAATTTAGTGCAGACGTCTCAAACTTTCTTGGACAAAGATCTGGAGATAACTCTTTGTTGGCGTTGGTGGACTGGCTTGCCTGGTGGTAAAAGAGGACGTGAAGAGGGAGTAGGAGAAGGATAAGAAAGGTAATAAAAAACCATTATGTTGAAACTCCATGTAATAAGGTTTGTCTTTAATCTTCCGAATTATAAGGGGGAAAAAAGTCATTTTCGTAAGATAGGCTGCAAGTGTAACAGTAGAATAGAGTGTCCCTCCATTACATAGAAAGTACTGTATTACGTTTAAATCGCTCATGAGATTTTCCGCCGTCTGAGGCACGCACGCCTGCGCAGACACACACGCAGGCACTCACGCACGCTGTCGATTTCTTTTAAAGACGTAAAAACTTAAGGATCATTTTTTTTTGACGTTATGAGATGTATTGTGTATAATATCGCTATTGTCAATATCACAAGGGCAAGATTTGCTTCACACAACATTTCTTGGTAATTTAAGCTGGGTCGCCTGGAAAACCTGGAAAGCCTATTTTATTTTTTAAAACCCCGTCTCGATCGGGATTCGAAGATATAACCATTTAACCGACAGGCAAGCGTGTTAGCGACTGTGCAAATACATAACTGTCATTATAACACTTGTGACATACTATTGTCTGCAATGACGGGGTTAGGGTATAAACACCTCCTGCCCAAGCTATCGCCACGCAGAATGCAGGCTAGTACATTTTCCTTTCAAATAAATACACTTCCCTTGCCTTGCCGTTGATTGGAACCGACTTCTCAAGATATGCAAGACCAAAACTCGAAACCCTTGGCGTAGCGCTCTTCAAATGCATGATTAAGGTAATGAAAATGACTATCGATCCTGGACTACTCCTGGAGTACAACCTTCACACGGCACCGACGTCACTGCAAGGCACGTTTCTCCACAAATGATATCATCAAGAAACAATTGTACAAATGCGTTTCGGCATAATTACGAATTCTGCTTAATTAAAGTGCTGATTGTAGCATGGCATTTACGTCCAACCAATAGCCATGTCCATTAGAAGGAAATCAAAGGGCAGCCATTGCTCCATCCACGAAACAAGATTTGGAGCCAACCGTCAAATGTAAAAGCAATTCATCTTACGGACAGATCGTTTGTAAAGTAATCCCAAGTGTCTACGGAATCGCGGGATTTCATTTCATAAACGTTGTCCAGGTATACAACACTTGGTCATCCACTGAACATGTCGCGAATTCACAAATTAATGTATCCCTGTCTGCATTAATCATTTATAAATCAGCATCAATTATGGATGTCTCATCACATCTCAACATGTTCTTCTTGTACCTTGTGGTATCGAGGTGAAGTATAAACAGCGGGAGAGTGCCCCCTTATGGGCTTCATGTATCGATATTCTCATGGACTGTTATTTCCTGCGTCCATCGTTTACGTGGTCGACCTCTTCCTCTGCTTCCCTCTGGTCTGTACATCATTGCTTGTTGTGGTATACTGTTAATTGGTAACCTACTTGCATGGCCAAACCATTTGATTTGCTGCCTTCTAATAAAATCTAGTGCAGCTATAACCTTCACTTTAGTCATGATTTCTTCATTTCTGATCTTATCTCTTCTTGATACATTGAGTATTCTTCTCAGGAATCTCGTTTCTGTTGTTGTGATTTTTCTTTTCTCTTTTTCTGTCATTGTCCAGGTTTGACATTGGTAACATAGAGTTGGTAGGAAGATTGTGTTGTAAAGTGCTTTATTAGTAGTTATTGATACATGTTACTTCTTTAGTATTGGTGCCATTTGTCCTATGAGTTATTGCATCTATGTTCGATCTCGTCTTCTGATTTGCCATTTGATGATATTATACTTCCTAGGTACTTGAAACTTTTTACTTGTTTCAAGGGATGTTCGTTTAAGTGAATGGTCGTTTCTTTTTCTTCTTTAGTTATAGTCAATACCTCTGTTTTACTTGTGCTTATTGTCATGTTATGTTCCCTACACATTTCGTTCAGACTATTCATGTGATCTGGTAATGCAGCTTCTGATTTTGCTATTAGTGCTTGGTCGTCCGCAAGCAGGAGTTCTCTAATGGTTAGATTTGCAGATGGTTCTTCTTCTATGTTCTCATCATGCGGTGTTCTTGCGGTCTCTGTTTTGCTGGATTCCTTACATATGTTGTCTATATATGTTATAAACAACAACTTATGGATGCAGTGGGCATTATTTACACTTACTTACTTACTTACATTATTTACACTTACTGGGTAAAACTGGGGCGACCATCCCCGACCCAGCGCGTCCACTGGTGGCGGATCGTGGAACGACCTCTAGATATAGAGGTTAGCTGCGAATATCGAATAAGCAGCCGCGGACCAACTGGCGGTGTGCACAGAGGGCGAGGTGGGATCTCAGGGTGGGATCTGAGTTCCTTAGAAAATACCTCATATGCTCGGAGACGTGCCTGCCAAGCGAGTCGGGGCGCTCTAACCCCTCCCCCGGGTAGGTGGAACCCGTTAGCTTTGGACAGCAGTCCATCTAGGAGACGGAAAACTCCAAATATAATCCCCCAAGTTCAAGGTGGACCAGCGTGCTGAGGAACTAGATGGCCATGGGTAAACTGGTCGTGAACGTTGGACGTCTGGCAGGCGTGCGGGGCGGCACCAGGCGTATGGACTCCTGCGGGACATCCCCTGCCTCTTCTCTAGCAAGCAGGCAATGCTAGGGTGACCGTTTATTTCCTGCAATATCCAAACTTTGCCTATGGATTTATTTAAACACGGGAACCGTCGCCGGAGCTACGGAGCACGTGCTCTGCGCTTGACACATCCCTCAGAGGTTAGCGAAGAGAGAGTGAGGAGGAGAAGACGAGGAAATGGTGTGAGAAAACGGTATAGAAATAGGAGGGCAGGCGCCAGGAGAACAAGACGAAAAGGGGAGAGACTAGGTTACAACTATGTAAGAGTGGGATACTGGAATTGTCGCAGTGCCAGACAGAGAGGTCCTGTATTGGAGAGACTATAATATATGATTTTTATGTCCTCATGCTCCAGGAGCTAAATACAGACAAATACCATTGCCCTTGGTACGCCAGTTATATAAACCCTACTGGGCAGAACGCCGAACGTTGGGCGGCGCTTACCAAACCCGACACCCCACATTGTGCCAACGGCTTCGGGCGGAAGAGCGCAATTGGGAGGGTACAAGCCTTACCCTGGTGCGAGGAAATGCAAGCTAAAGACAAAATTGTCATGGCAGGGCAGACCAGGCCCTAAGCCTTGGTTGGCGACTGGTCTAGGATCGAAGCTCCGACAGGCGGACAGTTAGAGCATTGCTTTGCTGATCCGGCAGCTTCTGCAGCTTGTCTTGTTCCAGATGTAGGGGTGTTACCTTTCCTCTGGAGTGAACTAGGCAGGCCGAGAGAGGGATCATGCTGCATGGGCAACACATGATCTCTATATTTTAGCCCAGGCTTTGTGCTATGGAGAGGCAATAACTCCATCCCTGGTCTTAACTGGTCTCGGAATCAAAGCGAGAGGCAAGTGTTACGGGTTATAAGTCCTTGTCAGTTGGCGTAGACATGGGGCGCCACGCGTTGCCTCTGACGGTGGGAGACACCTATAGGTGTCACTGATCAGCTACCGCCCGCCTCAAGCTGGGCAACCCCCAGCCAATTGGGTGCTGATCCGCCACAGCCTGCCTGCTTCAATGGATGCTTGGGGCTAGGACAAAATCTGAATTGCAGGCTGTAAAACCAATGCACCAGGTACAAACAAAAATAAAAATAGAAACCTCAAGCTATGGCTTGCAACCTGGAACGTGAGAACCATGTGTCCAGGATTTTCCACTGACTTGACCAATATTGACGATGTGAGAAAAACGGCTGTGATTGATACCGAACTCAATCGTCTTAACATTGATATTGCTGGCCTGCAGGAGACTCGCCTCGCTGAGGAAGGGTAACTTAGGGAAAACAACTACACCTTTTTCTGGAAGGGTAGAGGGCAGGCAGAAAAAAGGCAACACGGTGTGGGCTTTGCAGTGAAGAATTCGCTACTGGGAATGATTGAAATTCCAGCAGGAGGAAATGAAAGACTATTGTCCCTGCGCTTGGCAACCTCTTGTGGGTTTGCCACCATTATTACTGTATATGCACCGACACTCGATTCCTCTGATGATGTGAAGGATTTGTTCTATGAGGAGTTAGACTCCGTGATCAAGGCAGTTCCAAAATCTGACTACATTTATATGCTCGGTGATTTCAATGCTCGTGTGGGCAAGGACTCGAGTTCATGGCCAGTGTGCCTTGGAAAATACAACATCGGTCGCATGAATGAAAATGGGCAAAGGCTGCTGGAGCATTGCACCAGTAATGACCTATGTATTACAAACTCTTTTTTTAAAACAAAAGAGATGCATAAGGTCACATGGAAACATCCAAGATCCGGCCATTGGCACCAGCTGGACTTCATCATCACACGGAGACAACATCTGAACCATATATCATTGACTCGCAGTTACCACAGTGCTGACTGTGATACGGATCATTCTTTGGTTGTTGCAAGGGTTAGACTGAGACCAAAGAGAATCTACACAGCTAAACACAAATCTAGCCCCAGGATTAATATTATTAACACTCATGATCCTGAAAAGTGCTTTCAGTTTCAACAGCAACTTGAAGACGCTTTCACTGATACACCAGAAAATTGTACAGTAAATGAAAAGTGGGGTCAAATTAAGGAAACTCTTTATAAAACTGCCGTAGGGGTTTACGGCACTGTGGATCATAAGAGGCAGGACTGGTTTGCGGCCAACAGCGAGACTCTACAGCCCTTGATTGATAAGAAGAAGAAAGCTCTCTTAAGAAACAAGGAAAGACCAACGCGTAACACTCTGAGTGAGCTAAGGCAAGCTAGGAAGGATGTGCAAAAGGCTGCCAGGCAGTGTGCAAATGATTATTGGATCAAGTTATGTGAGTCCATTCAAATCGCAAGTGATAAGGGAGACATAAGAAGCATGTATGAAGGAATAAAGAAAGCCTGTGGTCCAGTGATCAAAAGAAGTGCACCATTGAAAACCTTGACTGGAGAAATCATCACTGACAAGAAACGGCAGATGGACAGATGGGTAGAGCACTATTTGGAGCTTTACTCAAGTGAGACCAAACTAGCGGATGATGCCCTCAACGCCATAGAGGCTCTACCAACTCTTGACCACCTGGACACACTTCCCACCATAACAGAAGTTAAGTGTGCTATAAATGAACTTGCATCTGGCAAGGCTCCAGGTAAGGATGGGATTCCAATAGAGGTTATCAGGAGTGGGCAAGACACACTCACTATACAGATCCACCAGCTAATAGAGCTATGCTGGCGTGAAGGACAAGTCCCACAGGATTTCAAATATTCAAGCATCATAACACTGTACAAGAACGAGGGCGATCGGAGCGACTGCAACAACTATAGGGGTATCTCACTTCTGTGTATTGTTGGAAAAGTATTTGCCAGAATTGTTCTGCGCAGACTTCAAGTTCTAGGAGATCAAGTCTACCCCGAATCACAGTGTGGCTTTCGACAGAACCTGTCTACCACTGATATGATATTCTCATTGCGACAAATGCAAGAAAAATGCCGTGAACAGAATCAACCACTGTTTATTGCCTTCATCGACCTCACAAAGGCATTTGATTTGGTCAGTCGTGAGGGTCTGTTCAAGGCACTAAATTGGCTGCCCACCAACTCTTCTGTCCATTGTGGAATCGTTCCACACAGGCATGAAGGGTATAATCAAGTTTGATGGTGCAACTTCTGAAGAATTTGAAATCAAGAGTGGAGTTAAGCAAGGTTGTGTACTAGCTCCCACCCTCTTTGGAATATACTTTTCACTTCTACTGAAATATGCATTTCGTGATCAGGATGGTGGTATATACATTCACTCACGCTCAGATGGCGGCCTCTACAATGCTCAGAGATTGAAGGCTAAGACCAAAATTAGGAGGGTACTGATCAGAGAGTTGCTTTTTGCAGATGATGCTGCAGTTACGACCCACTCTGAGGAAGAATTGCAATGTCTACTATCTGCATTCTCCAATGCTTGTTCTGAATTTGGTTTAACAATTAGCAAAAAGAAGACACAGATTATGTCACAAGGTGCACATGGGGTACCATCAATCTTTATCGACGACGCTGAACTAGAGATAGTAGACCATTTTACATATCTAGGATCAGTGGTTAATAGCAAATTATCCCTAGATCAGGAAATCAACATCCGGATTGGTAAGGCAGCAACAACAATGAACAGGTTAAGAAAAAGAGTCTGGAAGAACAGGAAGCTTACTGCCAAAACAAAAGTCCTTGTCTATCAAGCCTGTGTCCTTAGTACTCTTCTCTATGGCAGTGAAACCTGGACAACTTACTCACACCAAGAGAACAATTTAAACAGCTTTCATATGCGGTGTTTGCGAAGAATTCTTGGTATTAAGTGGCAAGACAAAATCACAAATACTGAAGTATTGGAAAGATCAGGTTGTGTGACAGTTTATTCCATGCTCAGTCTTCGTAGACTTAGATGGATAGGACATCTTAGGAGGATGGATGATGGTAGAATACCAAAGGATATCTTTTTTGGTGAATTACAGATGGGTAAGAGATCTCAGGGTCGGCCTCTACTACGATACAAAGATGTGTGTAAGCGGGACATGATTGATACAGGCATTGATAATGCACATTGGGAGCAAGTCGCCGCTGAACGTGTTGCATGGAGGGCAAATATCAGAAATGGAATAAAGTCAAAGGAGAAAATTATTGCAGAAAAATCACACACCAAGCGTTTGAGACGTAAGATGGTGCATGATGGTGGAAATGACCATGTGTTCAGATGCACCCACTGTGAACGGACATTTACAGCGCAAATTGGCCTTATCAGTCACACTCGCTACCGCCTTAGTTAAAAGTTATTATGCCTTTTTAAAGCACAAACTATCGTCTGTCAAGACGGCAAGGTGCCAATGGAACTGGGCAGAAGAGACATGGACAAGGTCTGCTGGTGAAGGAAGGAGTGAAGCATGTGGTACTTGACTTGAGCCAGTGGAATCACAGTGCAAGAGAGGTCCAAGGTATATAAATGGAGATTGGTGGCTTAAGTTGGAACATCATAAATGTATATGCCACAGTGGACTGTTTTGTCAGAAAGGAACACTGGGACTGGCTTAAGGAACTGGAGGAATTACCAGGTGATAGGCTACTCATATGTGGAGACTTCAATGCAAGGAACAGAGATTGGGACAGTAGTGGAGAAAACCGACAGGGAATTGCCCTTGCGGATGCCATGGTGGACTCCGATGTGGTCTGCATAAATTATGGTAGGCCGACTAGAATTGCAATGAGGCCTGGCGATGCAGACACAGCTATTGACTTGGCACTTGTCTCCCAGTCATCAGTCCTTGATGTAAAGTGGGCTGTTTTGAATGACCATGGGAGTGATCACATGCCATGCTCAGCCCTGATCTCTAATCCCAGGAAAGTTAAAGTTGGGAGAGCGCGCAAGACCTTCCGGTATGAGTGGACCAATTGCCTTCTTGGACGCCTCAGACAAGTGGCATGCAACAGGACTGTTAAAACTCCTGTTTTGCAACCCCAGAAGTAGACCATGCTTGGAAAGCAAAGAGAGCTGCAGTGAAGCAGCTAAAGAAAGTGCGACAGACACCTCGAAGCTCACGAGAGGAAATGGACACAGCGGAAAATGTCAAGAAAGACAAGGTGGAGGTTTTCAAGCGCTGTGCTGCAGAGGCCAAAAAGACAAAATGGGAATGTTTCATGAAGGAGATTGGAGGCGATAAAACACTGCGAAAATTCTGGAAACTGCACAAACAAATGCAGAGAAAAGATCGGCCTATGACAGTGGGAACAATTTATAGAGATGATGGTGTGCGCGTGACAACAGAAAAAGAGAAAGGGGAGGCGTTTCTCCAGAGATTTTTTTAGAGCAGACCAATAATAATGATGCGGAAACCAGGGATGCAGTTAGAGAGGAGTTATCTGGCACCACGAAGAATATGCAGTATGAAGACATCATACAGGTGGAAGATGTTAAACACATTTTGAAAAAGACAAAAGACACGGCACCAGGGCCCGATGGGGTCAGGTATGGCCACATGAAAGGTTTGAGCGATGCAGACCTGGAGGAGATGACCGACTGCTTTAACCAGAGCATCAGGACAGCATCAGTACCACAGGATTGGGTGCACAGCTATCTCATCCCTCTCCAAAAACTATTCAAGGATCATTCAAAGCTTAGCGGCTTTAGAATCATCACCCTTCAAAATACATTTGGGAAGGTTCTAGAGAAGATAGTCGCTGTCAAGCTGCAAGAAATTTTGGAAAGGAGGAAGCTTCTTCCAAGAGGCCTGGGGAGCTACAGGCCAGGAAAAGACCAGCCACTTTTGCCTTTGACGTTTATGAGGGGTTCCAGAGTAGACAGGAAACAATGGCGGCAGCGCTTGACTCGAGGTTGCGTACAATAGAGTTCGATATGATATTTTGATGACCGCACTGATGGAGAAGTGGGTCAATCCCTGGTTGGTGAACTGGATAGCAGCCGTCCTGCATTCTCGTCGGGTTGCTCTCCGTCTTGGTGCATGGACCTCAGAGCCACATACTTTAACCCCGGGACTGCCACAGGGATCTGCAGTATAACTGGTGCTCTTTAACGTGCATACGAGCAAGATTGGAAACCTAGAAGCACCAGGGGTTGGAAGAATACTAACATTTGCAGATGATATTCTTGCATATAGGCAAGGGGGGAGATAGGGAGCAAACAGCCCAGGAGTTACAGGCGACAGTAGATAAAATGATTGACTGGTGCACAGAAATGAGTGCTGTCATCCACCCGGAAAAAGCGGCTGTTTTGTGGTGCTCTCTGGACAACAGGATTGTGAGAGCTGATGTCCCAAGCCTCGCGATAGATGGTAGAAATGTCAGCAGAGAGAACAAACTGAAGTATCTGGGGATCACATTTGACAGGAGACTATCCTTCAAGGACCTTGTGGTGACGATTGTGACAAGATCTCAAAAGGGACTCAGTGCACTTAAAACTATGGCTGCAATGAACACAGAGCAGAGAATGATTTTCACACTATACCAGCACTTGATCCTCTCAGTAATTGATTATGGATTAGGACTGCTCACTGTCTCAGAGAGTCAGCTGGTGAAGTTAGAGCGCAAAGGGAACGAAGCTATACGGGTCATTCTGGGATGCACCAGAGACACCCCAGTAGTGTGTATGCGTTACATCCTTGGTCTGCCGACTGTTGCTGGTAGGCTCAATGTGATGCAGGCGAAGGCATACCTCAGAGTAGCTGCAGACACAGATCACCCACTGCATGAGGCGGTGGACGCAGTTAAGGGTCAGCGACTGATAAGAGGGAAATCATGGATGGCTCAGGCGGAGGATACGATCAGACAGGTGTGCCCCTTGGAGAACATTAGGCGAGGAGAGGAGTGGGTCAGAGTGCCAGCGGAGCAGTCAGACTGTGCAGAGGTATAATCACATTAAGCCGGGAGTGCAGGGAGTGGCCAGCAGGGGCCAAGGAAGTGGAAATCCAGCAACTAATTCAGGACAATGCTCACTCGGGTGATGTGATTATCTACACAGATGGTTCGGTGTCAAGAGGTGAGAGAAGTGGCTTGGGGTCCATAGCCAAAGCTACTGATCGACGTTTGGTGCAGGAGAGCCTGGCATATGATACCACAACATTCAGCTTAAGAATGGAGGTGGAGGCAGTCACTGCGGCTCTCCGCTGGATGGAGAATACGACACACACACACACACACACACACACACACACACACACACACACACACACACATCGTGATTGTAACTGATTCAGAAAGCATGCTGACGAGGGTGAGGACGGGCAGGCTTCGTGCGGAGTGGCTTGCTTCGCTTCGGATGTCACGGGTGACAAGCATCGCCTGGATCTTTTCACCGGAGCATGCCGATGTGTTGGGAAATGAACAGGTGGACAGATTGGCTGGCTCTGCAGAACTTGTTGGAGTATTGATACATGACAAGGCAGACGTGGTTGCGGCCTTGTGGGAGCACGTGTACACCTCGGAGGAGCAAATGGATTACCATGGTCTGGCAAGAATGAGACAGCGAGGAGTGACGAGGGGATCTGGCCGACGCTCAACGCTTAGAGGAAAGGCGAGACGGAAATATAATCAGGTTGCTGCTGGTACTATTGGTGGTGGAACTCTTCGCTGGCTGCTGAGGATGGGACGGAGCGCTTATGGGAATGCCCCGAATGTTGTGATGTCGATTCCTAATTCAATCAATCAATCAATCATTTACACTTAAACAAGAAACGAAAGTAATATTTTCTTTCACATCTCTAGCACATTGTTCCGTCTATGTGATACCAGGCCCATGAGAGAAGTAAAGAGAGAAACACCGGCAGCCTCCAAAACATCCAGATGATACCAGGGCCCATGGGGGAAGTAAAGAGAGAAACACCGACAGCAGATGATACCAAGGCCCATGAGGGAAGTAAAGAGAGACACTCCGGCATCCTCCCACAAAATCCATACACTACCAGGGCCCATGAGGGAAGTAAAGAGAGACACTCCGCCATCCTCCCACAAAATCCATACACTACCAGGGCCCATGAGGGAAGTAAAGAGAGAAACACCGGCATCCTCCACAACATCCAGATGATACCAGGGCCCACGAGGGAAGTAAAGAGCGACACACCGGAAGCCTCCACAACATCCAGATGATACAGGGCCCATGAGGGAAGTAAAGAGAGAAACACCGGCATCCTCCCACAAAATCCATATACTACCAGCGCCCATGATTGAAGTAAACAGAGAAACACCGGCATCCTCCACAACATCCAGATGATACCAGGGCCCACGAGGGAAGTAAAGAGAGAGAGACACCGGCATCCTCCCACAAAATCCATACACTACCAGGGCCCATGAGGGAAGTAAAGAGAGAAACGCCGGCATCCTCCCACAAAATCCATACACTACCAGGGCCCATGAGGGAAGTAAAGAGAGAAACACCGGCATCCTCTCACAAAATCCATATACTACCAGGGCTCATGAGTGAAGCAAAGGACAGTACCATTGGTAACCTGACATGTGTGTTATAAGACGTAACCTTAGGTGAGTTGGTTGCGATTGGCTACGTCACCCTAACTTGTAAATCGAACCAATTATGAACACGTTTAAAAATAGTTTGGCTGTATTTGGTTCTTCCACTGATCAGATTTTACATGTATGGTCAGATTATGTGAAAAACCTTTATGATGATAACAGAGAAGAACAGTATGATATTCGAAATAATAATGAAGGACCATCAATTTTGAAGATGGAGGTTCAAAGTTTTCTTAACCATATGAAAACTGGCAAGACACCCAGTCCAGACAACATCACAACAGAAATGATTAATGCTTTAGAAGAATATGGAATAGATCATGTCACAATATATGATACTGGAAATATACCTCATGAATTATGCAACTCTGTATTTATTGCAATCCCAAAGAAATCAGGAGCTTTGGAATGTGATCGACATCGAAGAATTAGTATAATGAGCCACGTCACGAAGATTTTACTAAGAATTATCATGCAAAGAGTTAGGAAGAAAATACAACGCGAAATAGGAGAAGAACAATGTGGGTTTGTAGAAGGCAAGGGGACAGTAAAAGCTGCGTATATGCTGAGAACAGTAATTGAACGTTCTGTAGAAGTAAATAAAGATCTACATCTTTACTTTATTTATTACACACAGGCTTTCGATAGAGTAAGACATGTCAACATGATAGAGATGCTTGCAGATCTAGAAATTGATGGGAAAGACCTTAGACTTGTAAAAAATATATACTGGAAACAACAAGCTGCCATTAGAACTGATAATGAAGTAGGACAATATCAGCCTATTAAAAGAGGTGTGAGATAGGGATGTGTAATGTCTCCAGATCCTTTTTTCCTGTACAGTGAAAACATTTAATATATATATATATATATATGTATATATATATATATATATATATATATATATATATATATATATATATATATATATATATATATATATATATATATATATAAGATATGAAACGAATTATCATTGGGGGAAGAAACATCAATAATATTAGATATACAGATAATACAGTATTGACTGCAGGCAATGAGCAGGATCTGCAACATTTAGTAGATGCGGTTGTTGCACACAGTGAACACTAGGGTTAGAATTTAATTGTAAGAAGACACAGATTATGGTCGTCATGAGGACGAAGGAAATACCACAATGTAATATACAAGTAACGGGGAATATTCTTAAGCAAGTGAACCGGTACAATTATCTCTGAACAGTCATAACATCCGATAGGAGATGCCTTGAAGAGATTAGAACAAGAATCGCTATGGCAAAGGTGACCTTTTGCAAGGTGAAAAACATAGTGACCAATAAAATGATGTCAATTACAACGAGGCTCATGTATTTGTTTCGTAACAAAGAAAGGTTTTTACAAATGATCAAGTCCTACAAATGGAGACGGATTGTATTTGCAGCAAAGAACCTCAATGGCTCGGAACGCTGAAGAAGAAGAAGAAGAATTACAACGAGAAAAAGAATATTGAGGTGCTACATTGAGCCTAGAATTTTTTATGGATGTGAAGCGTGGACAATGAGCAGTCAAGCTGAAAAACTTCTGATGGCTGTGGAAATGTGGTTTCTGAGGAAAATACAAAGAATACCATGGACAGACAGAAAAACCAATGATCAAGTCCTACAAGAAACAAATGAAAATCGTAAACTAATTAGAGAAATTAGACATAGGCAGCGATGAGGACAGACTATAAAATCATATTAATAATCTGTGTTCAACATGCAGCAGATACAATATGAGCATAAACACAGCCCAAACCGAAGTAATAAAAGTTAGCAGATCGCCTGGTCCACTAAATATACAGATAAATAGCACAACTCTGAAACAAGTTAAAGAATTCAAATATATTGGAAGTATGGTCACAGAAGATGTGAGATTGGACTGAGAAATCGAAATCAGATGTCAAAAAGCTAGTGTACTTACATATAAACTATCACCCTTACTGAAACATCCAAATATACCCATGTCCGCAAAACGACAGATAATAAACAACATATTCACACCAACCCTATGCTACCAAACTCAAACTTGGACTTTATCCAAATCACACTTTCGCAAAATCAACACATGCGAGATGAGATGCCTGAGGAGAGCTGACAACTTAACAATCCGAGACCGAGTAAGACATGATGTTATCAGACAGACAGTGGGATCAACACCTTGTGCCACATTTATTGAAATACTGAAGATCAAGTGGTTGGGCCATGTCGTTAGAATGCAGCACTATCAACTACCATCACTGGCCTTATATCAAAGATAATCTGAGTCAAGACCAAGAGGACGTCCAAGAAGAAAATGGATTGACGACATCAAAGACATTGTGCAACCACACGAATTGACACTATCCAGTGCCGCCCATCGGCCGCTGGAGCTCAAATTATTCCTCCCCACAACGCTTGACGGCAGAAGTGGAAGATGATGATGATGATGATGATGATGATGATGATGATGATGATGATGATGATGATGATGATGATGATGATGATGATGATGATGATTATGATGATGATGAGACGTAGACAGTAAAAATATTTTGGACATGTATTGAGAAAAAATAAATTGGAGAACTTGGTGACAGCTGATAAGATCGAGGGGAAGAGAACATGGGGAAGACAGAGAAGTACATACCCGGATAGCTTGGCCACGTGGTAAGGTCAAGACAAAACCACTGAGCAGATCCACGATTCTGGTGATCGAGTGAAATGACGAATCATGACCGCCCAAGCTTATCGGCATGACACATGATAGATGGATTTGAAGAAGAAGAAGAAGAAGAAGAAGAAGAAGAAGAAGAAGAAGAAGAAGAAGAAGAAGAAGAAGAAGAAGAAGAAGAAGAAGAAGAAGAAGAAGAAGAAGAAGAAGAATCCCCCACAACGAGTCATAAGCGGCAACTAAGGAGAATAGGCATGGAGTTTGCTAGCCCATCCTGGAGAAGCCCTTGGGTTTCAAAAATCTACTAGACCCGAACATATCTTGACAACAGGGCGCTGGTATGACGTGATTGGGGACATAAACTTAATTAGGGGATCAAAGACATAAGAAAAAGAAGAATACAGTATCTTTTCCCTCATCATAATGATAACAATATCAATATAGCGTTGGTTGCTATCCGTCTCGGCGGCAGGCTTTGAAGTTGTATTTCATCTTGGAGAATCTTTGCCATCTTTCTGTTTCTATTTTTAACTAATTGAATATTGATTCGGTTACAGCCGGTATTCTTTTATTTTAGTGTTCTTTATCTTTCGTTTAGTTCTCTATGCAGCGTGGTCGTCCAGCCAGTGTCTTGCTCCTTTCCTAGAATGAAGAAATGTTCGACAGGCTATCTGAACAGAGGAGATTTATTCTGTGTGATAATATATAATTATGTATGATGAATCCTTTGTTGTCATGTGTTTGAAGTGTATGATGCTTACAAGCCGTTAAAGTCTGATGCAGTTAGTTACATTAGTGTATGTCTGTTTCTTTCAGGTTGTGTTTCTTTTTGTTTTCTGGTGTTCGCGTTTGTAGCCTCAGAAGTCTTTCTTTATCATTTTCTTTCTCGTGAGTTGTAAAGCTGACCGCTAACACTTAGTGCACCGTATGTGACTTAAAAAAAACAAAAAACAAAAAACAACATCTGAAGCAACAGCCTGGATGGAGATTTAGACCTCCACACAGGCAAGCTTTCTCAATAACTTAATGAGTATGCTCAGAAAGGTCAAGATGGACTGGGTCCAAAGACAGTGGGTGGAGTCTCTGAGGAGTTCAAGACTGACAAAAATCATGTTAATTTTTGTGCCAGGCCACACGGGTGTAAAGAGGTAATGAATAAGCTTGCGAGCCGGGCTGTTGCGGAAAGTGGACGAGCAATGGACAGGGCTGATAGAATGAATGTCGTCAGAGGTTAAGTTAATTGCATATCATTTACAGGACGTCGCAGTCAACCCCATCATTTTTTGGGCTGTTTGTGATTTCTTAGCAAGTTTACGTTCAATAGTTTGCCATTGCTTTCTGAACGACCGGAACTCGTACCATTGTTTGAAAAGCAAAGTAGTCTGCTGCCAAATCCCCCGCAGCTGTGTTTCGAACGCGGTATGCGGGATTACGAATTGCGAACGTAACCCCTTCGCCACAGAGTCATCAGGGAGGCATGGCGGCGATTACATGACTAAAGTGACGACTGCGAATCTGCAAATTTGACCAGACTGCAAGAACATCACATGAAAATGTGTGAAACCTGACTAGGGTACTATGCAGGGGAACAAAGAAGAATAGTCAACCAACACAGAACTGGTGTCGATGACGGCTACACTACACGCTGAGCGAGATACCCGGGAGGAGATCTCAGCACATATGGACTGAATGGTTCAATATGCAGTGAGGTTAACTGACGACTAACTAATACCTTATGTCACTTCAAGTGGCATAAAAATAGCCCGACATTTAGCAGTAGTTGAGACTCTATAAGTCACAATTAAGTAAAATATCATGGAATTTATTGTTATAGCCAAACATGCGGTATTCGACCACACACGTGGCAAGTCCATAAGAAAAGAACATATCAGAAACTTCACACACACACACACACGCACGCAAGCACGCGCGCGAGCACACACACACACACATATATATATATATACATATATATATATATATATATATATATATATATATATATATATATATATATATATATATATATATATAGATAGAGAGAGAGAGAGAGAGGTTTTTATGTAATTGTATCGGTGTATGTTTGTGTGCTGACGCAGGTTTTGGCGGCAACGTCGTCCACTTTGTTACTTGTGATCGTGTTCTACTAAAGCTTGCCGAATCTACTTCTCGTGTTTTGGTGATTCAACAACTGTAAGTCAAATATAAGACTCCTGGTCCATTCCATTACCTCCACTAGTTTATTCTGGTAATCTGTGTGTTCACATGCGGTGGCGTTCTGAATTGTAAGTCGACGGAAATAATCAGTTTTTAATTTTGTTACCAGTCATCACCCGAAATCTAATAAAACCCGACTGGTAGAAAAACTGTTTGAGCGCATGCGCCGAGTTACACTTCATGTTTCTCATTGGTTCAGACAAATATATAGATTTGTTATAGTTAACTTTACTTCATTTGTTTTCATATCACAAACATTTCAATCTTTTCCTATTATTACCTACGTATGATTTCAATGCTCTCATCCGTGTGTTCTTTTATGCTTTCTGTTCATCTTAATATTATCTAATTCTGCGGAGTCCTAATGAAAGACCAGTATCGGAGCTCATTATGTGGCTGTTTGATCTCCTTATGTTTTCTCTGACTTACTGTTTCGTCAGAACATGTCTAGTTATGCCTATAAGGTAACGACGAGATGATTTGTCTGTTATGCCATCACCCTTCTATTCTGCATGAGCATGTGCTAGGTTGTTGGAAGGCTGTAATAAACTTGTAGGACATGGAGAGAGCTGCAAAGTTTACTCTCCACTGATTGTTTTGGTTCTTTGTTTATTGGTATAATTTAGAAAACTGTGGACACGAGTAATCAGTGAATTTCACCTGCATATACACACTCACATGGTCAGTGATAGTGACACACACACACACTCACACACACACACACACACACACAAAGAGAAAGACAGACAGACAGAAAGATACGGCAGACAAAGAGAGACGGGCAGACAGGCACACACACACACACACACACACACACACACACGCACACAAATAGGCAGAAAGATACACTTAGAGAGACAGAGATAGGCAGGCGGACAGAGAAAGAGATACAGACAGGTAGACAGACAAAGACGGGCTGACAAAGAGAGACAGACAGGCATATAGACAGCAAGAGAGAGAGAGAGAGAGAGAGAGAGAGAGAGAGAGAGAACAAACAAACTATATTTTCAAAGGCAGATAGACACGGAACTAAATTATTCAAATACCACTCGTTGCCACTACGATATAGTAGATAAGCGGTCATTATTCAAATAACTGCGAATGAGTTCAAGTGAACCATGCAGGTGCGATGTGCGGTATACATTATATATGAGTAGCAGAAATGCTCGCCCATTCAGTCACATGAAATAAACTACCCTGTGTTTTATTTCTGCACAACTGAAATGATCAAAGCGTATATGCGTGGAAGTAATCAACAGAGACATAGTATAATGGTTGCCATATTAAAAGACACAGGACTTTTTTTTTATTTTTAAGTCGCTTAAAAGTGGACATGGTCGACTTCATTGCACCGGGTCTTATCCCATATGGCTCAGTTTCTTTCAGCAGCTCACTACCGAAAGTATCGCATAAAGCACGAACTCCGTAGCTCCAGCGACGACCCACAGAAGTCTCCGAAAAAATGCACGCATGAACCGAAGGACGCGGCCCGGAATCGAATCCACAATCTTCGGAGCCCGAGTCAGACGGCCACGGAGAATCCCAGACACAACACTATTATAACAACCAAATGTAAGAAAGTAATGGCCTCTTATACCCGTCTTAGGCGCACTGGACGTATGGTGCTGGACTCATATTTGCATAGATTAATTTGCGCTCTTTGGCTGATTTGATCAGTCTCACGCCAACCGCCTTTACTTCCCCAGGCATTCCTTGGTACCCATTTTTGGCAGGGTCGACCTGAGAGCCCGCGTAAATTTTAAAAATTCGAATTTACACCGCTGTGGATCGAACCCAATACCACGGGACGGCAGGTGAGTGTCTAAACATTACGTGCATGAGTTTAGGTCTTTCAGAAGGCATGGCGAAGCACCGAACGTAAAATTGTCTAGAAGACTACAAACAGGCCAAAATGCTGGGGTTATTTGCGACGTCCTGAAAAAGTGCATGCAACTAACTTTAACTGTCTGTCTGTCTGTCTGTTTGTCTGTCTGTCTGCCTGTCTATCTATCTGTCTATGTCTATCTGTTTCTCTCTCTCGCTCTCTCTTTCTCACTCTCTCTCTCTCTCTCTCTCTCTCTCTCTCTCTCTCTATATATATATATATATATATATATATATATATATATATATATATATATATATATATATATATATATATATATATATATATATACGAGAGGCGGTCAATGAGTAATGCCTCGTAATTTTTAATTTCACTCAATAGGCAAAACAACAGATACAATTCACATTGAAGTAAAGCCCTAAGTCTGTACTTAAAAAATGGATTTTTCAATGTAGTCTTCGTTATTCAGTTTGTGTCCATTTTCTCATAAGGGCATGTATTCCCGCACTGTAAAATTTCGTTTCCTTTTTCCAAAACCACTGAATTACGGCGTGTTTAAGGGTCCTCAAATTAATGTCTGCGAAGATCTTCTGTGAAGATCGGAACTGTAAGGAGGATGTGGTAATAATGTTCAGCTAAATTCTGCATTCGTATCAATGGCACGTTTAGCGGTGTGTGGCTTGGCATTATTGTGCAACAGCAGTGCAGTTTTCGGATCTTTGAATGGGTAAAATCGTCGAAGATGCCCTCTAAGCTTCTTCAAAATTGCAATACAACGGTCAGCATTCACAGTGTTTCCCTGTTCCAAGAAGTCGAGAAGAATCACACCTTTCTCGTACCAAAATACTGAGGCCATAACTTTCCCTACAGATGGCAACATTTGAACTTCTTTCTTGTCGGCAATGCTGTGTGATGACATTCCATTAAGTGCCTCTTGGATTCTGGTTCAAAGAAATGAACACAAGTCTCATCACCTGTCACAATATTCGATAAAATCTCTTTTCCTTCAATTTCGTAACGGTGAGGGGGAGGGGGGGGGGGGGGGGGTTAATGGCTGTGGTTTTCCTTGCTTCTTTATGTCTGTCTGTCAACATTCTGGCTACCCACCGTGCACAAACCGATGATTAACCCAGATCTTTAATGATGGTCTGGGCACTGCCTTTACTAATGGACAACATGGATCAGGGTTTATCCAGTGTTGCCCGACGGTCACCACGAATGATGTCATCAACTCGATGAATGTTGTGTGGAGTCAATGCGGTTGACGGACGGCCAGTACGCTTTGCGTCAGCCAGTGAGGATTGAGCTACTTCAGCTGCGTCACAACGACGTACCCAACGTCAGACAGTGCCAACACCCACTGTAGAATCTGTATAAACAATACTCAAATGTTCGTGGATGTGAATAGAGGTCTCGCCTTCGGCGTTGAGGAATTCCATGACATCACTTTGCTTTAGGGTTAGCCGAACTTCTTTGATGGCCATATTTAAACCGTTATTGTTGCATAACTTGTGACTGAGGCAGGCTGGTAGTGATACACAGTGCAGGGGTGTGTTTAAGGAATCCCGCTAAATTAATCAATTGCACACCGAGAAAGTATTTTTAAAAAAAAATATTAAGTTGCTACTCTTCAATCTGGCTCTAGAGAAAGTTGTAAGGAAGGTAAAGGAGGAATGTGATATTGGAGGAACATCCAAGCTGCTTGATTATGCAGATGATATAGATATTATAGGGCAAAGTGAACAAAAGACATTGGAAATATTGACTCACTTAAAGGAAAAAGCCCAACAGATGGGGCTAGTTATCAACCAAGATAAGACAGAATATATGGTAATTTCAAGAGACAGAATGGCTAGAAACTCTGGCCACACACAAATAGATAATATGACCATTAAAAGAACGGAAACATACAAATACCTGGGTACAATCTTCAACTGCTCCAACGTCATAAGGGAAGAAATACAAACTAGAATCAACTCTGGAAATAAGATATACTATGCACTACAACATCTACTAAAATCAAAGGCGCTATCTCGTAACATCAAAATCACAATATACAAAACACTGATCAGACCAGTTGTGCTGTATGGCTCTGAAACCTGGAGTACAACGAAAGGAGACGAAGCCTTGTTACAAACCTTTGAGAACAAAATTTTAAGACGCATCTTTGGACCCATTAGGGATACACAAAGTGGAGAGTGGAAAATAAGAAGTAACAAAGACATTTATGATCTGTTTAAGTCCCCGCTAATCACTGGTATCATGAAGACTAATAGACTACAATGGCTGGGGCATATAGAAAGAATGGAAGATAATAGGGAAACAAAACTCGCTTACACTCAGGAAATAAATGACCGTAGACCCCGAGGTAGACCAAGAAGGCGGTGGAGAGATAATACATGTACAGACCTACAAGCACTTGGAATCAACGACCGGCAAGAGAAGGTCCACCAGAGAGACGAATGGAGACGGATTGTATTTGCAGCAAAGAACCTCAATGGCTCGGAACGCTGAAGAAGAAGAAGAAGAAGTTGCATGACCTTCACAGGACGTAGCAGTCAACCCCAGCATTTTCGCTGTTCGTGATTCCTGGGCAAATTTTACGTTCAGTAGTTTGCCACTGCTTTCTGAACGACCGGCTCCTATACCTTTTTCGAAAAAACCAGCACCGCTGTGTTTCGAACCTGGGTATACGGGCTCACAAACCGCGTTCGCAAGCCCTTAGACACCCAGAGACCAGCATAAAGTATTTACATAGATAAAACAGAAATAGGAGGCATTACTTACTGACCATTCCTCATATATATTTATATATATATATATATATATATATATATATATATATATATATATATATATATATATATATATATATATATATATATATATATATATATATACCACATCTTCGAAACTAAAATAATTCCTCACGTGTCTGCTAACTGTAAATGTAACTTGATATAAATTAATTAATTCATTATGTTTTATTTTTAATTCCATATCCAGTAAATGACAACTGATTACTTTTAACAGATGACTCAGTTACTTATATTATTCCCCACTGAAGAATTGATTACTGGGTTCTTTTCATCGGTTAACCAATCACTTGTATTGATCGTGTTCACTACACAATATAAGACATAGTCTCATTGATTAATTAATCCATTCTTTTTGTTGTGCCTTTTATACCCACACTGAACAACTTCCATCACATATTTTTTTCCGTTTTCTACCTCTTGTGGCCGGTCTCTCTGGCTGTGGGGTTACAACACTTTCTCTCTGTAATCCCGTTTATCACGCAGAGTCTCGCAGCGGAGCGAGAACTGAGGTGGTTCGACCCCCGCTCGTGACTTGCGGATACTGAGCCGGCCGCTCAGAAAGCAATGGCAAACTACTGAGCGTAATCTTGCCAAGAGATCAACAGACAGCTGAAAGATGCTGCTGTTGACAGCTAAGTCCTGTAAAAGGATACGCAAAACATATATAAACCTCTTGTATTTCCATGTCGTCCCCATATTACTCAACTTTGTTTTTATTTCACTTCTCCATATATTCTTTGGTCTTCTTATATTACTTCTGGCTTGTGAGTTGGGGAGAAAGAATCGTCTAGCTTTATTACCTGGTTTCGAAACGAGTACAACTATTATTAAATGCACCCATTTTATCACCCTTGAGTGTGTCAACCCCTACACCAGTCAATTGGACTAAAATGTTGATTTCTCGTCCTGGACTTAGGGATGTAAATTACAACTACCTCAGATGTCGGAATGGGTTCCCCTGATGGGGAGCGACACTGGTGTTCAATCAATCAATCAATCAATCAATCAATCAATCAATCAATCAATCAATCAGGTGTCGTCTCCACAATGAAGGTTGGCTGCAATGGATCCCCAACACTGTCTGTCTCTCGCACTGACTGTACATTCTGTCAGGCTGATGTTCGTCCATCTCTTGATGTTATTTTCCCACTTGTATCGTTGTCTACCTCTTGCTCGCTTGCCCTCAACCTTGCTCTCCAGTATGGTTTTTATAAGAGTGTTATGTCTTTTAACGTGGCCGAAATATTTCACTTGTCTCATCTTTATTTCTTTCATCAACTCTCTCTCTCTCTCTCTCTCTCTCTCTCTCTCTCTCTCTCTCTCTCTCTCTCTCTCTCTTCATTCCCAGTTTTTTTTTAGAACCTCTGCATTTGATTGTTTTTGTTTCCATGAAATACGACATACTCGTCTGTATATCCACATCTTCAGTGCCTCTATTCTCGTTGCATGTTCAATGTCCAGGCTTCCGCGCCAACAATAGCGTTAAATATACGTAGCATGTGACAATTCTCATTCTTAATGCGTTATTAAACTCTCTAGATGTTAATACTGATTTCATGCCGTTGAAAGCATTTTTGGCCATTCCTATTCTCTGGTGATAGGAAAAGCTAATCTACGAGCAAAAATCAGCCCAGTGTACTAGAAGTAGAAGTACGTGTATGAACTTCCCTTGAATGAACCACCCCACCCCCCCTCCCCCCCCCCAAAAAAAAAAAATAAATAAATAAATAAATAATCACCCCTTGATTTTCTAACATTTGCCTATTTCATTCGGTTTAAAAATATGTTGAACTTTCTTTCTATACCACTTTAATTATTCTATTTAGAAAAGTACTACCTTTATCGTTCTCAGTGTTTTCCTATATTTCCACCAGATTCTGCAAGTATCAATCAATGCCTATCAGTTGATTAATCTGTTTCTGCGATGACAGTGCGAGATTACCAAAACTCTAAATTTCTATTTGGGTTGGAACGAGAATAACCAGAACGCATGCAGACAGTGGTACCAAATAAATACGAAAATATCAAACCAAGCCATAACCTTTCCTCTTCCTCTTCCCCTTCTTCCTTCTCTTCCTCTTCTTTCTTCTCTTCCTCTTCCACCTCCACTTCTTCTTCTTCTTCTTCTTCTTCTTCTTCTTCTTCTTCTCTTAATTCTTTGGCTATGATTATTAATTCCCCATGCTGAACAGACTAAACGCGGGAATGTGCTGCAGACAGGAATCCAGTCATCAAGCAAGACGTCGTCTCAAGTTCCCCACATGACTCATCTATTCTAGTCTCCTGGGGACCAGGTTTGGGTTCACCAAATAGAGGTCACGGTTACAGGATGTGTTCTGGAGTCTGGGGCAAATAAGGCAAAAACACTTGTCAATTTAGGCGGTTTGATATTCTGAAGAGATGAACTAGAAGTCTAAAGTGTTCTGTGCAGAGTCTAAAAAGGGTCGTCTACTGTGCTCTGTCCGTTAGAATATGGACATATGTGTTATTGCTGATTGTTCAAAGACTGGTAAACCTAAAATGTGTTGCATGGGTACCGTGATGGAAGCATCAACACTCAGTGTAGGCAAACAATCATGTGTTTGCCGGGGCAAGTGATTTATTTGGCAACTCCCATATCTTCCAAAGTAAATTACAATGACTGTTGTCATTCTTTCGCGAGTTAAATTTTTGTCTTTTACATTCAGTCACGGCAGTTTCCAATTTCGATCTACTTTTTATGAATATTGCCTGGAAATTATTAACGCGCACAGGTGCACACGATGTCTCCTATTTTTTCCGACTTTATCCAATAAAGCTAGGCGCCAGATCCACTATACAGGAGTCTAGGAGCGGGGAGAAATTGACGTCATGTTTTTTAGTGTTCGTACATCTTGATATTAATCAGGAACCTTTTGAGCCAGAGGTCTGCGTGGCTGGAGCTTAGTGAGCTTGTGCTTAAACTTCCGATGCGTTGACATCGGGGTTGTGAGTTCAGTCTCCACACCGGCCGTTAGTTGGATTTAAATGTTGACTTCTCGCTCAGACAGCAATGGCAAACTACCGATCGTAAAATTAACTAGTAAATCAACCTGAGGAGTTGAGGTTGATCTTCTTATAATGGACCTGATACATATATTGTTTACCTTTCGAGTCACAGGTGGACGATGCAACCTTCAAGGCAACAAGCCGATCAACCACCTAATGTGATGATAAGCAGGGATTTTCTTGAGTATGCTAGATATATCATCGTATTACCTTAAACCATTGTTCGGCGTTATTATCACAAAAATCTCTTCATCTATGCCGCCGTGTGACAGGTTTGCTATCTGTCTTTGTTCATATGGCACCGAACCTTCACCAGTTCTGCCGACCGCTGTTTCTCGAAGTTTTCTATTTGCGACGAACGTTACCATAACATGAGTCGCTATAGATTAGTGGTTAATGTTGTTGTTCGCCAAGACACTGATTCGGGTTACAATCCCAGCAGTAGCGAAATTTAGTTGTTTTTTCCCGGACAGAACAGTTTTGTGGTATATCCGCCCCATATAAGCATCATCCTCTTTGCCGTGCAGACAAACGCTGGCGGTCACTGTTCACCATCTCACACTACTACCCTCGATCAGGTCTGTGTTCTTGTACGAAGATGCCTTGCGGTTAAACCATCCAGGTCAATGTTTTGTTATCTTTCCCCTTGCTCTTTTTCCATTTTGTTGCATCTATCACTAGGGTTTTAAGCGCATTTTCCATCAAAAAGTTCCCGTAAAATCTTGTCTACGTCTAATTTCCTTTACGGTTTTCAGTTTTTCCTTAAAGGCCAGAAGCATTCGTTATTCTTTGGGTCCGTGCATTTTTCTCAAAATTCAGTGTCCACCGAAATGTACTGTTTCTCAATTTGCCTAATTTTAATACTGATATAATGGGTAACATACGTTTCTGCATTTCAGGGAATTGTATGGGAAGAAAAGGCAGCAAGGAATGGAACCAGCCACATCAACCCATTCTATGGTGTTATACAATATCTGAAGATCTAACACGACACTCCCGAAAGGCAGTCTACACCACGGGGCCATCGTTATTTTATCTCTTATTATTATGCTACCAGCATCAACTAATGCACTATGTATATGAATTGCGCTTTTGAACACTATAATGAACGTGAAAGCATGATACGATTCGGAGTAATCGATAACATGGAAGGTAGATCAATCACAGCATTCTGCAGCCTACAAACACAAATTAGAAGAACAACATCTCTTCAAGCTATCACACATACTTTGTAGGAGTCGAGGTCGCGCAGTGGCTTGCATCCTTCTCTGCAAATCGGATGTTTGTGTGTTCGAATCCCCAATGATTTAAATGTACCCGGACTCCGAGGTGGGCTCAACTAAAGTGGGTATCAGGAAATGTGCTGGAAAGTAAATGAAGGCGGCGCAATATTGAACACATTACCCTTCGAGTGCCGATGCGGCTAGCATCATATACCTAATAGCTTCAAGTCTTGAAAAACGATCCTGTACAGGAGTACACGCCTTGTTAGAAATTAATACAAGTTGGCTGAGTATCCTTTACAGGAGTACACACTGTAATAGAAATTAATTCAATTTGGTTGAATATACTTTACAGGAGTACACGCCTTGTTAGAAATTAATACAAGTTTGTTGAATATCCTTTACAGGAGTACACACTGTAATAGAAATTAATACAATTTAGTTGAATATCTTTTACAGGAGTACACGCCGTATTAGAAATTAATACAAGTTTGTTGAATATCCTTTACAGGAGTACACGCCGTATTAGAAATTAATACAAGCTGGTTGAATATTTTTACAGGAGTACACACTGTAATAGACATTAATACAAGTTGGTTGAATGTCCTTTACAGGAGTACACACTGTAATAGAAATTAATACAAGTTGGTTGAATATCCTTTACAGGAGTACACACTGTAATAGAAATTAATACAAGCTGGTTGAATACTTTACAGGAGTACACACTGTAATAGAAATTAATACAATTTGGTTGAATATCTTTTACAGGAGTACACACTGTAATAGAAATTAATACAAGCTGGTTGAATATCCTTTACAGGAGTACACACAGTAAGAGACATTAATACAAGTTGCTTGAATATACTTTACAGGAGTACACACCGTAATAGAAATAATACAAGTTGGTTGAATATCATTTACAGGAGTACACACTGTAATAGAAATTAATACAATTTGGTTAAATATTTATTACAGGAGTACAGGCCGTATTATAAATTAATACAAGTTGGTTGAATATCATTTACAGGAGTACACACCGTATGAGAAATTAATACAAGTTGGTTGAATATACTTTACAGGAGTACACACTGTAATAGAAATTAAAACAATTTGGTTGAATATACTTTACAGGAGTACACACTGTAATAGAAATTAATACAATTTGGTTGAATATCTTTTACAGGAGTACAGGCCGTATTAGAAATTAATACAAGTTGGTTGAATATCCTTTACAGGAGTACACACTGTATGAGAAATTAATACAAGTTGGTTGAATATCTTTTACAGGATGTCGCAAGCATCCCCGCATTTATTGGTTGTTTGTGATTTCTTGGCAAGTTTACATTCACTAGTTTGCCGTTTCTTTCTGAACGAGCAGCACTCATTCCATTGTATAAAAATCAGCGCATGGCGGTGTGTTTCCAAATGCCCCGCAGCTGTGTTCGAACGCAGTATGCGGGATTACGAACTGCGTTCATGACTCTTTCACCACAGTATGGGCAGAAATGTATAGGATCAGTAAAACTCCGAAGTAGATGTTCCCGTTAGGCATCAGATGCTAAATACATTACACATACTAAAAAAATATGTTTGCATATCCTTTACAGGACATCGCTGTCAACATCAGCATCTTTCAGCTGATTGTTGATTTCTTGGCAAGATTACGTTCAGTAGTTTGCCATTGCTTTCTGAGCGGCCGGCTCACATACCCCGTAAGTTACCGACGCGATTCGAACCACTGCTGATTCTCACCGTCGTCACGTGAGTATACGAGAGTATACGAGATTACGGAGAAAAATCGCTAACCTCTAGGCCAGGAAGCCGGCATTACACATACTAGATAACCGTAATTTAAGTTCCTTATTCTATCTGTTCCAAATTTTACACACGGCGGTACGTTTTATAAGTCTGTAGGAGTATTTGGGCGACCTAGTTTCGCGTTGATCATAACGTACACAATCAGCGAGGCCTCAAACGACCGAGATCGAAATCTCTGGCCAGAATAAACAGCACACCTAACATTCTAACAATGTAACAATGAAACTGCCAAAGACAGATAATATACGAGCTTGTGAGCATGTAGAAATGCAGTACATGTAAATGAATGTAAATGTTTGGAGGCAGAATATACAGGGAAAGCCAGTCATGGGCAAGTAAAGCGGCCGGTGGGATATATGCGGCTTGCTACCATCTTTAATGCGAATTTCATTACACAAATTAAGCAACGTTTATTATTAAGTACTTGTTAGCGCAGAAAATTATGTTCAACTGAATATGTCTCACGCTAAATATTACAGGTGCGTCAGGTCTTAGTCAGATATGACTGAGCTACCGTATGACAGTAGACGGTACTACCTGCTTTCTGTTAGCCCGATTGTTGGGTGGCGTTCACCAAGTCGGACAACACACATTGTGCCAACTGCGTTGGGCGAAGGAACGCAATTGGGAGGGTACAAGACGTATCCTGGTGCGAGGAAATGCAACATAAGACAAAATGTCATGGCAGGGCAGACCAGACCCTAAGCCTTGGTCGGCAACTGGTCTAGGATCGAAGCTCCGACAGGCGGATAGTTAGAGCACTGCTTTGTTGATTCGGCAGCTTCTGGGGCTTGCCTTTTTCCAGATGTATCGATGTTACATTTCTTCTATGCAGGCCGAGAGAGGAATCATACTGCATGGGCAACTCATAATAATTCAACCCAGGCTTTGCGCTATGGAGACCACAACCGTGGAGGAAGGTGCTATAATGAAGAGGTGAAATGAGTATATAAGAGAATTATATAATGGAGAAAAGGAAGAATTAACAGAAGAAAGTAACTTAGAAGGTCCACCTGTTCTAAAAGAAGAAGTCGCTGACGCTATGAAACATATGAAGAAAGGAAAGACAGCTGGGCCAGATGAAATCACAATAGAAGAATTAGAAGTATTGGAGAATTTGGAGTAGATATATTAACCAAAATATTGAATGATATTTACAGCAGTGGATATATACCAAGCGATATGTTGATATCTGTATTTATAGCTATACCAAAGAGACCAGGCGCAATTGAATGTGAAGATTTTCGTACAATTAACCTCATAAACCATGTCACTAAGCTTCTACTTAGAATTATACGCAGAAGAACAAGAAAGAAAATAAAAATGGAAATTAGTGAAGAACAGTATGGTTTAATGGAAGGAAAGGGTACAAACAATGCAATATATATATATATATACATATATAGTTAGTTAGTCGACAGATCATCCTCATTGCACATCGAACCATTCAGTCCATAAGTGCTCGGATCCCCTCCTCAGCAAATCCCGCAGCGTATAGCGGCTAACAACGCCAGTTCTGTGTTGGTTTATCAATCTTCTTTGGCTTCCTGCGTAGTGTTCTTGTTTGGCCACCCCTCTTTTAATTTGCTGCTCTAGCAGTCTGGCCATTGTTGTAGATTCACAGTCATCACTTGGTTCTCGCAAAAGTCTTACTTCTCGTAGAGCATTCAGAATGTCAGCCTGGTCCATGGCGCGTCCGCCCTCCACAGTAGCCTCACCTGCGAGCTTGTCAGCCCGCTCATTTCCTTGTACTCCCGCATGCCCTGGCACGAAGATGAAACTAATCTTTGCCAGCCGAGACCGCTCCAGAGGCAGCAACCATTCTCTTCGGATCGACCCCTCCTCTATCCTCTTGATCATGTTCATTGAGTCGCGAAGGAAACAAGCCCTAGTGAATGTCTGTGTCTCGAGCCATGTTATTGCTTTACTTACTGCCATGACTTCCATGGTCAGGCTACTTGTGGTTTCAGTGAAAGCACCAGAGTCCTCCTTCACAATTCTCCCTCCGGCCGGAGCTGTAAAGGCCCATGAGCTTCTCACATATCGGACGACCGACCCATCTGTGTAGATGACCACGTCACTGTCTAGCGAATTCTCGAAAATCAACGCTTGTACTTCAGCCTCCACAGCAGCCGGATTTTCTTGTCTGCATTTCCTATCTAGTTGGATGCAAACTGAAAAGGATGTGCAGAAGTCTGTTGGCACTTGCACCCACTCCTCGCCAGGTTCTATGTCCTCAAGTGAACACACCTGTTGAAGAATGTCTTCGGCTTGACCCATCCACGACTGTCCTCTTTTTAACCTGCTGCCCTTCACCTTCCTAATTTCACTATGCAGTGGATGTTGTGTGTTTGCGTTAACTCTGAGGTAGGCGCGTGCCCTGCAAACTTGTATTCTCTCTTCAATGGTTGGAAAATCAAGAAGGTAGCGCATCGCCCTGCATGCTGTATCTCTTGTACATCCAAGAATAATGCGCATAGCTTCTTTCTGTATCCTTTCCATCCTTTCTATCTGCTTATGGCTGAGAGTCAGGATTGCCATTGCATACTCCAAAACAGACATGACCAGCCCCTCGTACAGAAGACATAGATGGCGCTGCTCACAGTTTGCTGCCGCCATCACCCGCATCGCAGCCACACCCCACTTGGCCTTTGTTATCACCTGGTCTATGTGCAAATTATAAGCAAGGCTTCGATCAAACCGTATCCCTAGGTAATTCATTGCCTGCGTTCTTTCCACCGTCTCTGAACACAGCATTACAGTTGGTGCTGGAGTGTTGACAATATGATTATTGAACGAGAACCAAGTCACTGATGTCTTTGTTGGGTTGACCATTGCCCCAGCTTCATCACACCAAGTACTTATGCGATTGAGTTCGGTTTGTAGTTCCACAGCAACCTGCTCTCTATCCTTACCCTGACGATACACTAAAACATCATCGGCATACGACAATGTCCTGCCAGGTCCAGTGATCTGCTCACTGGTGATTCTCACTGTGTAGGCGTTGAACAGTACCGGAGATAATGGTGATCCCTGTGGTAGGCCAGGATATATTGTTGTTGGTTCTGAAGTCCAACAGCCACATCTAAAAACTACTTTCCGTTGGAAGAGGGCTGCAGCGATCCAACTAAGGAGGAATGGACTTACTTTTAGTTCAAGAAGCTGAAACATTAAAAAATCCAATGGTACTCTGTTGTATGCGTCCTCAAGATCAATCGCTGCAGCTAAGGTTTCAATGCCTGAGTGGAAACCTTTATAGACATCATGGGCAAAGACTGCTGCAGTGGTCCAGGTTTCTCTTTTTGGACGGTACCCACCCGGGGTAGGTGGGAAAACACCTTGCCTCTCTAGCTGGCTTGATATCTTCCTGGCAATTACCTTCTCCAGCTGCTTGCCTATTGTATTCTGCATGGTTATAATTCGATATCCCTGAATTTTTTTGTGGTCTTTGTCAGGCTTCGGCAAGGGAATCAGATAGCTGTGTAACCATTCCTCCTTGATGCTAGCACTCCCTATACTGTTGTTGTACATGTCTGCTAGTTTCTCTAGCTCATTGTCGTACACTTATTGATGTCGCCGTATCTTATGCCACCAGGACCTGGAGCGCTATTTTTTGATCGTCGAAGTACAGCCTTGATTTCTTTCACTGTCACTGTGTCTTCATCCGAAGTGTTCTGGGCCTTGCATCTGTCTGAGGTGACCTCCTTGGCCAGATTTCGGCCTCCCATGTCTGTCTGGTTGCTCTGCTCAAGATAGCGCTCAAAGAGGGCTTTGCCCTTGTCCTCGTCAGTCCTCTGCCAGATGAGGTCAGCACCTTGGAAGTCAGAAATGCTCTTATTCTTGACTACACCACTCATGCTTTTATGTAGTCGCCAGAACAATTTCAGTGACTTGTCTGTGCTTACTCTTTGACACACCTCTGCCCATTTTTCGCTTTTAACCACCTTGACCAGTTTCTTGAAATAGCTTACTTTTGTGTGCATCTCTCTTTCTAAGTACATGCAGGGACTAGGATGACCAGTTCTGTTCTTCTTGGCATTTTGCCATCTCCTTACAGCACTACGCTTATCCACCCAAGCCTTCTCCACCTCGAAATTCCACCACGGTGGCTGCTCCCAGCTTTTTTTCCTGCCCTGAAACTTTCTGCGCTTGTCACGTCTTATTTTACTCACCACATCTTGCCCTGTACTGTCATACTGGAAAGTCTTTACCTTTAGCTTGTGCTGCCTGGTTCTGCCTTTCTCCACCAATATGATGCAAGGGTGGTGGTCGCTACCGTGGTGACCTAGGACACCCCATCTACACACTGTAGTGAGTGAAGGTGACACTAGCGCCAGATCAATAGCACTGTCCTCATCGCCTGGACGGCTTGCTGTCCTGGTGACACAGCCACTGTTGATACAAACCAGGTCAATGGTTTCAAGTGTAGTCTCGAGCTCCTCCCCCTGTGTATTGGAGGAAATGTTCCCCATGATCTCCCGTATATATATATATATATATATATATATATATATATATATATATATATATATATATATATATATATATATATATATATATATATATATATATATATATATATTACGAACACTAATAGAAAGGTCAATAGAGAGACAGAGAGACGTATATTTATGCTTCATAGACTATACAAAGGCATTTGATAAAGTAAAGCATGATGAGCTGATTAAAATGTTGGAAGATATCAACATTGATGGGAAAGATTTAAGAATAATAAAGAATATATACTGGAACCAAGCAGCAGCAATTAAAATGGGAAAATAAAGAGGGTAGTTACGAACAGATAAAGCTAGGAGTATGACAGGGGTGTGTCTTGTCACCCGATCTCTTCTCCCTGTATAGCGAAGTAATAATGAGAGAGATCAAAGAGAAGCCAGAAATACTAATCGGAGGATATAATATAAACAATATACGCTATGCAGATGACACAGTATTGGTGGCGGATAATGCAACAGACCTACAACAATTATTGGACATTGTAGTTTCAGAGAGTGCACAGAAAATACACCCCTTGAATATCAAGAAAACAGTAACAATGGTGATATCAAAGAAAATGGGGACACCAAAATGTGACATAGAAATAGAAGGGGAAATTCTCAACTAAGTGGATAATTTTAAATACCTAGGGGCACTTATAACATCAGATGGAAGATGTACAACAGAGATTAAGAGCAGAATAGGGCAGGAAAAGTCGCATTTCAGAAAATGAAGAGTATCTTATGCAATAAGTTGCTATCAATGAATGTATGAAAGAGAGTGCTAAAATGCTATATAGAACCAGTTTTGCTGTATGGCAGCGAATCTTGGAATGTAAATGAACAAATTAGGAAGAACTTGGAAGCAACAGAGATGTGGTTTTTAAGACGAATGTTGCGAATTCCTTGGACTGCCAGAGTAACTAACAATGATTGCCTGGAAGAGGCTAATGAAACTAGAACACTGTATACAACAATAAGAAAGAGACAAACAGCTTTCTTTGGTCAAGTGATGAGAAGAGAGGCATTGGAGAACACCGTGACAACTGGAAAGATCGAAGGGAAGAGAGGCGGAGGCAGACCAAGAGAAATGATGCTGGACGGATTGAGACGGTGGCATGGAGGAATATCATCAGCAGAGTTGATCCAGAACACCAAAGTCGACCCAGCTTATAATGGATACCATAAAATGTCTCGGGAAGGGAAGGGGCTGTCATTATATTGACCACATCACCCCTAGAGTGTCGACTGGTCTATAGAAATGTGGGTCCAGCACCATATACTCCTTCGCCTTAAGACGTATCCTTGGGTCCTTTACTTTACTTTCCTATTACACGACTGGGTGAGTAGTAATTACAATAATACATGACTGGCTGAGTAGCAGTTACAATAATAAATGTCTGAAGCATGAGTTAACATAAATAAGCTGGAGTTGGCAAATATAGGGGTAAATGCTGGCTAGAGCAAAACGAGTTTAGGAAAAAGATGAATGTCATGTGCGGTTCAATTTCGGATGCCAGGTTAGCACACATGAGTGCTCTGAATATCAGTTTTTGAGAAACAGTCGAGTACATTGAAATAGCATCAGAAATATCAGGTTATAATCCGGGTCTGTCTATAGCTTTAAACGTGTATATTGTCGAGTGTGTTCTCAATTAGATCCATGCAAGGCGCTTTGGGCATACTGTAAATAACCTACAATGATCTGGTGACACGGCTGTGGGTTTACGCTCCTTTTTAGTTGCTAAAATGGAAAGTAGCTACAAGAAATTACAGATATAATTGCAACAGAAAGTCAAATCAAAGGGCTTAGTTTAAATAACAATAACAAATAAGTAATGATGATCACAGAGAAAAATAATATTTTCATAAATGCGACATGAAAGCCAGTGACCAGTCTGAAACAAGTCAATGTATTTAAGTATTTGGGTACTTTAATGACAGCAGATGGAAGATTATTAAGGAAGTTAAATGTAGAAAAGCCCAAGCTAGAAGAGTAATGAGAAAAGCCCAAGCTAGAAGAGTAATGAGAACATTGTGGATGGACAGAAAGAGCGATGCAAGTATCTTGAAAGAAGTTAACTCACGAAGAGAACTGTTTAATCGCATCAGAAAAAGATAGTCCACTTCTCTGGGTGTGTAATGAGAAGGGGAAAGCTGGAGTACGTCGACACAGAGGAAAGGTTGTAGGGGTGGGGGGGAGGGGGGGGGGTAGAGGCAAGGGGAGACCAAGAGAGAAGATGCTGGACAATTTGTCATCATGACATGGAGGATCATTGCTTTCAGACATGATTGGCAGAACACGAGACAGAAGAATGTGGTCAGACAAGATCATCAACGCAATTCTACATGGACTATAAGAAGAAGTGTGCCCTCTGATTTCTCACTATTTCTTTCACTTCTATAAGCACCAATCAATACCTGTGAAGTAATGTCTTATTCATTAATCTTCATAATTTTCTGTTGTCTGGTATGATTTCTAATACTTATCCCATCATTCCGTCTCCGCTCCATGAAAGACAATGAATACGTATTAAATGGTAATCACTTACAGACAGGGGCGCCATGTGCACGGTGTCAATAACTAGGACAATTAACTCATAACACACGTGTCCTGTTGTTCCTCTTCTTTCATGAAACATAACACATCCTAGGCTAGTGGATGTAAATAACGGTAGGCACAGCGGTAGCTAGGCCGGTAACATCTGCTGCCTAGAATTCATTTCACAACGGACAGTTATCGCTGATAGTCGTGCAGGCCTCAGCTAGAAACTTCCACACGGCTAGACTGGTGTGTTAGAGAGTAAATACGTGCACAATTGTTATGAATAAATAATGAGCTATGACATTTGGGCATTCGATGTCTCACCGCTACATGATGGTCTGAGAGGGATACATTCTAACGTACACAATGGGCTCGACTACGTAATAACTGGCAACTTGCCGTCTTGACAGACGATAGTTTGTTACATTATGCTTTCAAAATAGACAAAATAACTACAACACATGGCGGCAGCAAATGTGACTGCTCAGACTAATTCGCGCTGTAAATGTCCGTCAAACATGGATGCATGTGAACACATGGTCATTTCCACGCGCTCAATTTGTGACATATCTGCAATAATTTTCTCCTTTACCTTTATTCAATTTCTTATCATTGCCCTCCACGCAACACGATCAGCGGCGACTTGTTCCCAATGTGCATTATCAATACCTGTATCAATCATGTCCCGCTTACACACATCTTTGTATCGCAATTGAGGCCGACCCGGAAAGTCGCAAGATTATTAGTTCCCAAACGATAACGTCCAGGCTTGCCTGTCGGGTATGTGTTCAAATCCCCATCGAGACGGAGGATTTAAAAAAAAAAAAAATCAACCTGGACTTCTAGGTCGACTCAGTCTAAACGAGGTACCAGAAGATGTTCTGCTAAAGTCAATAACCTCAAGGCACAGAAAGTGTCCTTTTCACGAGAGAACTTATCCTTTTTTTTGCCTCTTCGTCCAAGAACTATGACTTCTATCACTGTTCCTGCTATTCATTTGGCACCTTGCCGTCTTGACAGACGATAGTTTGTAACACTGTGCTTCAAAAAGGCTTAATAACTACAACCCATGGCGGTGGCGAATGTGACTGATAAGGCCAATTCACGCTGTAAATGTTCTTCCACAGTGGATGTATGTGAACACATGGTCATTTTCGCCATCATGCACAATCTTACGTCGCACACGCTCGGTGTGTGACTTATCTGCAATCATTTTCTCCTTTGTCTTTATTCCATTTCTGATATTTGCCCTCCATGCAACGCGTTCAGGGGCGACTTGCTCCCAATATGCATTATCAATGCCTGTATCAATCATGTCCCGCTTACACACACACACATCTTTGTATCGTAGTAGAGGCCGACCCTGAGATCTCTTACCCACCAGTAACTCACACACACACACACACACACAAATATGTCTTTTGGTATTCTACCATTATCCATCGTCCTAACGTATCCTATCCATTTAAGTCTACAAAGACTGAGCATGGAATAAACCCTCACACAATCTGATATTTCCAATTCTTCAGTATTTGTGATTTTGTCTTGCCACTTAATACCACGTATTCTTCGCAAACACAGCATATGAAATCTGTTTAAACGTTTCTCTTGGTGTGAGTAAGTTGTCCAGGCTTCACTGCTTTAAAGAACAGTACTAAGGACACAGGTTTGATAGACAATGACTTTTCTTTTGGCAGTAAGCTTCCTGTTCTACCAGACTCTTTTTCTTAACCTGTTCATTGTTGTTGCTGCCTTACCAATCCTGATGTTGATTTCCTGATCTAGGGATAATTTGCTATTTACCTCTGATCCTAGATATGTAAAATTGTCCACTATCTCTAGTTCGGCGTCGTCAATAAAGATTGATGGTACCCCATGTGGACATTGTGACATAATCTGTGTCTTCTTTTCGCTAATTGTTAAACCAAATTCAGAACAAGCATTGGAGAATGCAGATAGATAGTAGACGTTGTAATTCTTCCTCAGAGTGGGTCGTAATTGCAATATCATCTGCAAAAAACAACTCTCTGATCAGTAATCTCCTCATTTTGGTCTTGGCCTTCAATCTCTGAGCATTGTAGAGGCCGCCATATGAGCGTGAGTGAATGTATATACCACCATCCTGATCACGAAAGGCATATTTCAGTAGAAGTGAAAAGTATATTCCAAAGAGGGTGGGAGCTAGTACACAAGCTTAACTAAGTTGCACCATTACACTTGATTATACCTTTCATGCCTGTGTGGAACGATTCCACAATGGATAGAAGAATTGGTGGGCAGCCAATCTTCTTTAGTGCCTTGAACAGACCCTCATGACTGACCAAATCAAATGCCATTGTGAGGTAGATGAAGGCAACAAACAGTGGCTGATTTGTTCACGGCATTTGTCTTGCATTTGTCGCAATGAGAATGACATATCAATGGTAGACCGGTTCTGTCGGAACTCACACTGTGATTCGGGGTAAACTTAATCTCCTAGGACTTGAAGTCTGCGCAGAACAATTCTGGCAAATACTTTCCCGACAATATACAGAAGTGAGATACCTCTATAGTTGTTACAGTCGCTCCGATCGCCCTTGTTCTTGTACAGTGTTATGATGCTTGAGACTTTGAAATCCTGAGGGATTTGTCCTTCTCGCCAGAATAGCTCTATTAGCTGGTGGATCTGTAGAGTGAGTGTGTCTTGCCCACTCCTGATAACCTCTATTGTAATCCCATCGTTACCTGGAGCCTTGCCAGATGCAAGTTCATTTATAGCACACTTAACTTTTGTTATGGCAGGAAGCGTGACCAAGTAGTCAAGAGTAGGCAGGGCCTCTATGGCATCAGCTAATTTGGTCTCACTTGAGTAAAACTCCATATAGTGCTCTACCCATCAATCCATCTGCTGTTTCTTATCAGTGATGATTTCTCCAGTCAAGGTTTTCAGTGGTGCACTTCGTTTGATCATTGGACCACAGGCTCTTTTTTATCCCTTTATACATGCTTCTGATGTTTCCCTTATCACTTGCATTTTGAATGGACTCATAACTTGATCCAATAGTCATTTGCACACTGCCTGGCAGCCTTTTGCACATCCTTCCTAGCTTGCTTCAGCTCACTGAGAGTTTTACGCGTTGTTCTTTCCTTGTTTCTTAAGAGAGCTATCTTCTTTTTATCAATCAAGGGCTGCAGTGTCTGGCTGTTGTATAAAGAGTTTCCCTAAGTTTACCCCACTTTTCACTTACTGCACAAATTTCAATGAAAGCGTCTTCAAGTTGCTGTTGGAATTCAAAGCACTTATCAGAATCGTGGGTGTTAATAACATTAATCCTGGAGCTAGATTTGTGTTTAGCTGTGTAGATTCTCTTTTGTCTCAGTCTAACTCCTGCAACAACCAAAGAATGATTCGTATCACAGTCAGCACTGTAACTTCAAGTTAATGATGTTTGGTTCAGATGTTGTCTCTGTGTGATGATCTGATGTCCATCTGATGCCAATGGCCGGATCTTGGATTTTTCGATGTGACCTTATGCAGCTCTTTGTTTTAAAGAAGGAGTTTGTAATTCAAATGTAATTTCTGGTGCAAGGCTCAAACAGCCTTTGCCCATTTTCATTCATGCGACCGATGTTGTATTTTCCAAGGCACACTGGCCATGAACTCGAGTCCTTGCCCACACGAGTATTGAAATCACCGAGCACATAAATGTAGTCGGATTTTGGAACTGCCTTGATCACAGTCTAGCTCCTCATAGAACGAATTCTTCACATCATCAGAGGAAGCAAGTGTCGGTGCATATACAGTGATAATAATGGCAAAACCAAAAGAGGTTGCCAAGCGCAGGGATAATAGTCATTGATTACCTCCAGCTGGAATTTCAGTCATTCCCAGTAGCGAATTCTTCACTGCAAAACTCACACCATTTTGCCGTTTTTTCTGCCTGCCCTCTACCCTTCAAAATAAAAAGGGTGTAATTGTTTTCCCTGAGTGACCCTTCCTCTTCGAGGCGAGTCTCCTGCAGGCCAGCAATATCAATGTTAAGACGATTGAGTTCGGCATCAATCACAACCGTTTTTCTCACATCGTCAATATTCGTCAGGTCATTGGAAAATCTGAACACATGGTTCTTATGTTCCAGGTTGCAAGCTGTAGCTTGGGGTTTCTATTTTTTATATTTTTATTAGTGCCCGGTGCATTGGTTTAATAGCCTGCGATATAGATTTTGTCCTAGCACCCATTGAAGCAGGCAGGTTGTGGCGGATCAGCATCCAGTTTGAGGCGGGCGATAGCTGACCAGTGACACCTGTGTCTCCCACCGTCAGAGGTAACCCGTGGCGCCCCATGTCTACGCCAAATGACAAGCACTTATAACTCGTAACTGCTACCTCTCACTTTGATTCCGAGACCGGTTAAAAACCTCTCCATAGCACAAAGCCTGGTCTAAAATGTAGAGACCATGTGTTGCCCATCCTGCATGATCCCTCTCTCGGCCTGCCTAGTTCACTCCAGAGGAATGGTAACACCAATACATCTTGAACAAGACAAGCTGCAGAAGCTGCCGGATCAGCAAAGCAATGCTCTAACTGTCCGCCTGTCAGAGCTTCGATCCTAGACCAGCTGCCAACCAAGGCTTAGGGCCTGGTCTGCCCTGGCATGATATTTTGTCACTTGGTTGCATGTCCTCACTGTTCTTCCCAAGCCTACAATATGGACAGTATTTTAGTTTCCGAGACATGGTCATGTTTATGAAACAGCTTTACTCAAATTTTAGATTTTGCACAATGTTAGCGTATGTCCACGATATTCTAAGACTTTTTCTGTAGCATTTAAGCTTAAAAGAACCAATGTTATTCTTTAATGATTGTGAAATTGTCCATGACCCACATTCATATAATATACACATAATAATATAATATACGTAACACATATAAGTATCTACAGGATCCTCTTACACACATTAAAACGTATCGGGCTTACGGTGCTTGACCCATAATTGTATAGACCAATCGGCGCTCAGCGGGTGATGTGGTCAGTATCACTGCGCCTGCCTTTACTTCCCAAGCCATTTCTTGCTACCCGTGTTAGGCTGAATCGACCTGACAGCCCAAGTCAAGTTTTTAACATACCTATCCGCCACCACGCTGATCAAACACATAACCACCGGGTCAGTGTGTAGCCAACCATACCTTGGCTCTCACCAAGCATTTGCATGTTTAAGAAAGACTATGGCTCGTAATCGGCCAGACTCCAATTACAACAAAGAGAAAAATCCGCAGTTGAATAGAGCCCGAACACCTGATTTTACATAGCGGAATTTGCTATTTCCACACTCTTTCGATGGTTTGATTACTACTGCTCGGCCTTTGGAATATCTATTTTGTAGAATATAGAACCTGATATTCATTAAACGAGTTATAAGGAGTCAAGGATGTGTAATGGTTAGGTATTTACTTACTACCCTGGAGTATACATAATTACGTCAGCACACGGCTACGAGCTCGGTTCTGCTCCATACACTTGGTAGTAGAATATTTTGTGAGATGTAAATCTAACAGAAATGTCATAAGAAGTAAGGGCGGTAAAGGGATGTTGACCCCATCGCCCAGGGAGCTTCGATTGGTCTATAAAAATAGTTTGCCAGCGCCTTATACTCAGTCGAATCAGGGTGTGTAAAAGGGTTATTTAATTTACTGACTTTAAGGTACCCGACATGCTACTGACCACATCATGTGTATGTATTTGTTTGCTGATGAAGGCTGGTCGCCACAACGTCTTGTATGTATCTTAATCCCGTTCTGTAAAGCTGCATTACTTTGTGTTATTTTATATTGCTTACATTTCCACAGCTTTACCGCAGCTCCACCAAATTTTACTCATATTCTACTACTACACCATCCATCGAGTGCCGTTTTCGAAAATTTTGGGTCTTATTCTGTATACCATATATAAAGTTTATTTTTAATGACTGTGCTGTGTTTACAAATATTGCCGGTCCAAGTTTTGTATTCACCCTCTGTAAAAATCATGCAATATAATAGGTAAATACAAAACTTAGACCGGCAATATTTACAAACACTGCAGTAATTAATAAAAATACACCCTACCCAGGGAGCCGTGGTAGCGCAGTGATAGCACGCTCGCCTGCTCGCCCGGTGGTTTTGTATTCGAATCCCATTCGAGGCGGGTATTTTTTTAATTGATCTGAGTTACCAGGTCGAGCCAGTCTAAATCTGATACCAGAAAATGTTCTGGGAAGTAAAGAAGCTAGGTGTGAATACCGACCACAAAACTCATCGAGTGTCTATTGGTCTATAGCAATATGGGGTTAGAACCATATACCCAAGACGCCTTAAGGCACGGGAAACGTCTTTAACTGTTTTACTAGACAGTTCGTTGTTTGTCCATCAAGAATGATGATGACCATTCATTTCATCCAGTGGGGTTGAAGGTGTGGAGCCGTGGGTTCTAAGATGGCTGATAAGGCCTATTTTGGCTCGAAATGTTCTTTGACAATGTGGGCAAAGAATGCTTGACGTCTCTGGAGGAGGATTTCCTGCAGTGGTTTTTCTGTCCTGCCTTTTCTTCACAGCTCTTGCAGTCCTGGTTGCCTCACATATGACTGCACCTTTGCGCAATGATGCACGCCACGAATTTCGGTCTCTGGCTGCAGCCTCCCAGGTGTCATGATGAATTCCAAAAGCATTCAGTGAAATTTTCAGAGTGTCTTTAAAACGTTTCCTCTGGCCACCTTGGGAGCGTTTACCACAAACGCAGTTCGCTGTAGAAAATTCGTTTAGGGAGCCTGTGATCTGGCATGCGAGTCAAGTGACCAGCCCAGCGAATCTGATTCTTCATCAGTAGAGTGTGGATACTGGGCATGGATGCTCTTTCTAGGACTTCAGTGTCTGGAATCTTGTCTTGCCATTTAATCTTCAGTAGCTTCCTTAGGCAGACTGTGTGGAAGTGGTTTAATTTCCTAGCGTGTCGCTGATAAACAGTCCAGGTTTCACAAGCATATAGCAGTGTGGATAATACAACTGCTTTGTAGACTTTTAGCTTTGTTTGCAGGCTTATTCCAGTTCTGTCCCATACATTCTTGTACAGTCTGCCAAAGGCTGCACTGGCCTTGGAGATTCTTGCATTCACTTCGTCATCGATTGTGGCAGCTTGTGACACGGTGCTGCCAAGATAGGTGAATTTGTCCACAACACTTAGTCTATGATCATTCACTTTGATATTCGGCACAGTGTGATTATTCCCTGGAGCTGGCTGGTACATAACTACAGTCTTCTCCAAGTTGATATTGAGCCCAAAGTTGGCACAGGCATGTGAGAAAGCTGAAACATTATGTTGCATGTCCGCCTCTGAGTTGGCGTATAGAGCGCAATCATCAGCAAACAGGAGCTCTCTGACGGTGCCGCTGTTAATTTTGGTTTTAGCTTTCAGCCTTCTGAGATTGAATAACTTTCCATCCATACGGTAGTTGATGTCTATTCCAATGTCGTCGTTCTCGAAGGCATTCATCAACATGGCTGAAAACATGAGGCTGAACAGTGTTGGTGCCAGGACACATCCTTGCTTCACTCCATTGGTGACAGGAAAGGGTTCAGACAGTTCACCATTTTCCTGTACTCTTGCCTGCATGCCGTCATGAAATGGCCGCACTATTTGAACAAACTTTCGTGGACAGCCATAGTTTGCCATAACCTTCCACAGTCCTTCTCTGCTGACTGTATCAAAAGCCTTGGTAAGGTCAATGAAAGTGGAGAACATTTCGCAGTTCTGTTCCTGACATTTCTCTTGCAGCTGCCTTGCAGCGAAAATCATGTCAACAGTTCCACGTTCTTTTCTGAAGCCACATTGACTCTCAGGAAGAATACCTTGATCGAGATGGGCTGTGAGGCGATTGAGAAGAATTCTGGCGAGTATCTTCCCTGAAATTGAAAGCAAGGAGATGCCTCGGTGGTTGTCACAGGATTGGCGGTTTCCTTTACGTTTGTAAAGGTGGACTATTGACGCGTCCTTAAAATCTTGTGGCATGGTCTCGTTCATCCATATGTTTGTGAAGACTTGGTGAAGCTGCTCTGTTAGGACCGGCCCACCTGCCTTGTATATCTCTGCTGGGATGGAGTCAGGACCAGGTGCCTTGCCGCTGGAGAGTTGCTGGATGGCTTTGTTTATTTCCACTATGGTTGGCAGGTCATCAAGTGTCTCATTGGTGGGAACTTGAGGAAGGCAGTTGGTGGTTTCATCATCGAAGAAGGAAGTTGCATTTAAGATTTTGCTGAAATGCTCTGCCCAGCGTTGGAGGATTTCTTTCTTATCAGTACCAATGTTCACCCGTCTGCACTGAGGAGGGGAACTATGCCTGGTGATGAAGGACCATAGACCGCTTTCAGTGAGTCGTAGAAGTTTTTCATATCATGTCTGTCAGCAAAGCCCTGAATTTCATCAGCTTTGCTGCTCAGCCAGGAGTCCTGCATGTGCCGAAGTTTCTGCTGCACTACTCTCTGAATGTTCTTGAAAGCATCTTTTTTTTTATGTTGACTTTGGGTCATTCAAATGTGCCTTGAGGAGAAGATGTTTCTCGGCCAGCAATTGGTTGATGTCTTCGGAATTTTCATCAAACCAGTCTTTATGCTTTCGGGGGGCTGGACCCAGGATTTCCATAGCAGTGTTGTAAATTGTGTCCTTTAGGGCTCTCCATTCTGTTTCTGTATCCTGTTTAGCTTCAGCATTGGGCTTGAGGCGGTCTACCAGCATATTTTCAAACGACTGCTGCATTTTCTTGCTGTTTAGGCGGGTGACATTTAGCTTTGTTTGCATTTTCGCCCCTTGAGGACGCCGTGGTGGCTTGATGTGGATGTTCATTTTCGAGACAATGAGACGATGGTCTGTCCAACATTCGGCACCACACATGGATTTTGTCACTCGAACGTATTGTCTGTCACTCCTCCTGACGATGACATAGTCAATGAGGTGCCAGTGTTTCGAGCGAGGGTGCATCCACGATGTCCTATTTCTCATGGGGAGACGGAAAATTGTGTTCGTAATCAGGAGATCATGTTCGGCACATGTCTGAAGGAGGCGGAGTCCATTGCTGTTACAATTTCCGACTCCATGCTTTCCAATAATGCCACTCCAAGAGGTGGTGTCCGTGCCTACTCTGGCATTGAAATCCCCAAGAATCCCCAAGAGTCCTCATAGAACTTGTTCTTGACATCATCTTCGTTGGTCATAGTTGGTGCGTAGACACTCACAATGGTTGCGTGCTTCCTTCCATTCAGCAGAGGCAACTTCATGGTTTCATACTAGACAGTATACACAATGTGGCCGGGTTCCTGGGCTAGAGGTTAGCAATTTTTCTCCGTAATCTCGTATACTCTCGTAAGTAACGTGACGACGGTGAGAATCAGCAGTGGTTCGAATCGCGTCGGTAACTTACGGGGTATGTGAGCCGGCCGCTCAGAAAGCAATAGCAAACTACTGAGCGTAATCTTGCCAAGAGATCAACAATCAGCTGAAAGATGCTGATGTTGACAGCGATGTCCTGTAAAGGATATGCAAAACATTTTTTTTTTTTATATACACAATGTGTCGTATGATCCTTACCCCTGTTTATAATACCCAGTATGCCACTATCGTAAGGTTACGAGTTTCTTCCTGTTTATAATACCCAGTATGCCACGATCGTAAAGGAACGAATTTCTTCACTCTTTTCCCTGTTAGTATGACGTCAAACAGTTTTAAGAGATTAGAACAATTATTTATATCTGTAAAATGGTAAAGTGAAGATGAAAGTCTTTTCTGCACACGCAAAAACATAAGAAAATAAAAGTGATGACCACACAAAACTAAATGTCAAACTAAAATGCAATCAACAACGAAGAAACTGAAAATGCCACAAACCGTGTCTTCATAATCAACAACAATGGGAAATGGGATGTCGGAAATAGACTGGCCATGGAAATGTAGGGATCAAACAGCATTAAGACGGTATTGTGAAACAACAGCTAACAAATGAGAATATGCATTTTTAACGTAGCAGCATTTGGAGGGGAATCGCTGATGATTTCACAATCACTAAAGAAGCAAAGCCAGGTTTTTCAAATTATATGTTACAGAACATTTCTTAGATTACCGTGGATCAAGAAGGAGAAATGTACTGACATTCTACAAGATACATACATCGAATAAAACTGTCTTGCTAACAGCATTTTGTCTGGGAAACTAAAACATAGGGTGTATTTTTAATGACTGTGCAGTGTTTGAAAATATTGCCGGTCCAAGTTTTGCATTTACCTATTATGTTATGAGAAGAAACGGATTGGAGAACTTAGTGACAACTGGCAAAATCGAAGGGAACAGACCAAGAGGAAGACCGAGATGAAAATACCTGGATGGCTTGGCCACATGGCATGGACGAGACAGGAACACTGACCTGATCCACAACTCTGGTGATCGAGTGAAATGGCGAGTCATGACCGCCCACGCTTTCCGGCATGGTACATGATTGATTGATTGATTGATTGATTGATTATGTTGCATGAACTTTACACAGGGTGAATACAAAACTTGGACCGGCAATATTTTCAAACACTACACAGTCATTAAAAATACACCCTATACTATGGCCATATTTTCGTGCCTTAGAAAGAACAGTAAAGGAAGGCAGGGTTCCTGGAAGAAGAGGCAGGGATCGATCAACACGAAGGTGGACATAGGGCAGTAAAGACACAATGGGCATGACACTGCGCGAGGCTGGGGAACTGATGAAAGATCAAGTCTTTCCAGCTGGCCTTGCTGAGAGTTATATATATATATATATATATATATATATATATATATATATATATATATATATATATATATATATATATATATATATACATATAAGAAATATAATTTAACCACGGATAAGTCAGATATACAACAGCACAATACGTCTTTTTGAGTTATTTTAACCTAACCGTAGGTCAGCATGGCCGAATGGATAAGAACGCGTGTTCTTAAACATCATGTGTGTTGATGCCGAGGTATGGGGTTCAACCCCTACACCGGTCAGTTGGACTAAAATGTCGATCTATCGTCCTTGACTTGGGGTACATTACAAATACCCCTGATGTCGGAGTTGGTTCGCCTGATGGCGAGGATTAATAGGGAAAGCTAATCCACACGCAAACTGCAGTCCAACACTACTAGAAGTAGTGTATATGAACTACGCTTGAGTTCAAAGCGAGCGAGAGTAAAAACAAATTTTAACCTAGCTTTGGTCGAATGTATGCACAATAGGTGGTCTCAGAATCAGACTCTAAAGACAGCTTATTTTGGAATGTCTCGTTTATTTATATATTTAAGAGACTGTAGGGTCACCTCTGTAAGCGTCCAGCTCTCTGAATCATAATTTCTGTAAGTGTCCAATTTTGTGAAACTTGACTTTTGTAAGTGTCCAGCTCTGTGAAACGGTCACTTCTGTAAGTGTCCAATTTTGTGAAACGTCACTTCTGTTAAATGTCCAATTTTCTTAAACTTCACTTCTTTGAGTGTCCAGCTCTGTGAAACATCACTTCTTCGAGTGTCCAGCTCTGTGGAACATCACTTCTTTGAGTGTCCAGCTCTGTGGAACATCACTTCTTTGAGTGTCCAGCTCTGTTGAATATCACTTCTTCGAGTGTCCAGCTCTTGCAGATATCAGCAAAAGATTACCCCCACCAGGTCAGATAAGAGGGACACTTTGTATGGATCAGCAAAATAAATGATGGACATTTATCTTAATACATTAAACCGGTCTCCGGGAGAAGGCGTTAACTACTTTCTCTGTAATCCCGTATATCCATGTGAGGAACACAGCTGCGCGAGATTCGGCATCGGATCGCGTCGCGTTAGTTACTTACGGGGTATGTGAGCCGGTCGCTCAGAAAGCAATGGCAATCTACTGAGAGTAATCTTGCCAAGAACATCAACAATAGCTGAAAAATGCTGGTGTTGACTGCAAAGTCCTGTAAGGGATAAGCAACTTAAAATAAAAAAAAATTACATTAACACTACTACATAGCAAAGGGCGAAGGTCAGACGCCAGTGTATCAATGGATCTAAAACAACATCAAAGGCAATTTCCCATAGTAGTAGCGTAGAGACTAGTGCCTCACGAGAAGTAGTTCCGGGTTCACAATTTCGTATTGGTGTATTGTGACCAAACTACTCCATGGCTGACAAAGTCTCATAAAATTAAAATCATAAAATGCTTCCGAAATTAAAATGGCCGTTATGATACTGATCTCATCACCTGTCAAGAGCCGTTTACTCAAAATGTACGTCTCTAGCGCCATACCCCCAGTGGGCTTAGACAGTGGTGAGAGTTCAGTCCACTTCTTACCGACCAGTACAACTACGGTTCTATCATCATCATGCGATCTGTCAACTGGTGTTGAGGTCATGTCTCTAAACTGATCTCACTCCCTGAAGCTGCGGAGCATCTCTGCTGGTGTTATTCCTGTATGTTAATGTCTCAGCACACCCGACAGCATTTCTTTCCGTCTGCCTCTGCTTCTTCTCCCACTTATCTTTCTAGTCATTGCTGTGTCTTCCAATGTATCTCTTCTCATAATATGAACGCTTTTCTTCTAGGTTGTATACAGCCTCATAGCATTCTTTATAATTTTCTACAAATTATTTGAGATGGACAGAGGGTGAGAAAGAGAATTGATCACCCCACCTAATTATGGAATATGCGAAGACTGGAATATGCGACGGCCTAACACTTTTCACCTCAATGGTACTATCGACAATGGGATTAATGCCACCTTATGTTCCAATAAATCCATCATGTGCCATGCCGGAAAGCTTGGGCGGTCATGTTTTGCCATCTCACTCGATCCCCAGCTCCGGCTTCCTGTCTCGACCATGCCAAGTGCCAAGCCATCCAGGTATTTACTTCTCGGTCTTACCCTTGGTCTCCCTCCTTCAATCTTACCAGTCGCCACCAAGTTCTCCAAGTCATTTGTTCTGATAACATGTCCAAAAATGTTGACTGTCTACCTCTAATTTCTCTAAACAGTTTACGATCTTCATTTGCTTCTTGAAGGACTTGTTCATATGTTCCAATGGGGTTAGATTATGTTGTTGCACCTTATAGGACTAAACTCCGTCATCGGATTCAATGTGTAGTTTTCTCGGAGATTCCCGAGGTGGGCACTGGAGTTACGGAGTTCGTTTTCTGTGCGATGTTTTCGGCAGGTGCGTTGCGAAAAGAGACCGAAGTGTATGAAATGAAACCCGATGCAATGAAGTCGTTAGTCTTGCCTTTAAAATCGCTTTTGCTTTTATACAAATCGTTTCATCTATTCTGTCCCAAGATACTCATCTGTGTTAGTTACTGCATTCTTGATATACTTTTCTCAATCCTATTTGACCTTTACAGAACACGTTGTATAGAACTTTGTATACGCCATTCTACTTGAAATGCAACTTTAAGTCCTACTCTCTTGTAATGTTATCATTTTAACTCATTTAAACTCAGTCATCTATTACTTTACATTGCACAAATGTCAGTTAGAAAAATGCAGTGTACTACTGAGCGTAATCTTGCCTAGTACATCAACAGCAGCTGTAAAATATTGGTGTTGACTGCAACGTCCCGTAAGGGATATTCAACATTTAAAAAAAGGGTCAACTTAATCAAAGCCAGTGTAAACTTTAGAATCAGACAACCAATAACAAATAATCTAATACGTACACGCAGTCTCCTAACTAATAATTTAGTAGCGGATGCGATAAATGAGCTATTGCAATCAATAAGCAGCGACTAACTCACCTGTCAGTCTTGTCCTCAACTATGAAATTCCGCTCCTGTTTGTATGAGCCGTGCGCGATAAAACTACGTCGTGGCAAACGCGTCTGGGAGGATGAGCGCGTCTGGGAGGATGAGCGCTGGCCGTGACTTAATGTGGGGCTGCAGCTGAAAAGGTCCCCCCGCATGACACGTCGAGGCCCTGGGAACATTCTTGTACATGACGGATGCTGGAGTGTTGAAATCGGTACGCGTGGAGGCTGGCGCTTTGTGCGATCATTGGTATCGATTCTGCCGCTCAAAGGTCCTTCATCGAGCAAACACACACACTCACACACACACTCACACACACACACTCACACACACACTCACATACACACACACGCACGCACGCGCGCGCGCACACACACACACAATTAACATGCACACAAATACACACATATACGCATGCCCATATATGCACTCACAGATACATACACATTTAAATGAATACATACGTAAGCGCGTGCGCGCGCGCACACACACTCAACACAGGTACGATGGTCAGTCAGTAAGTACGTCATAGAATGATGTAAGACAATTGTGAAATGGTTGTTGGTAGTACATAAAGGTGTCGTTATGCGGCATATTCATCTAGCGCGATGTCTATGTCGGAGTAGACGATAACAGCCGCCTAGTCGCTTGCATGTGCGGGTGCGCATACTACGTTTCTAGCGCACTTCGGTCATACTCGAAGATTTCACCACCAAAGAACAACGTGCTGTTGTAAGTTGTTATTTTGAGTGGGGAGGGGGGAAGATGGTGAGACAGAGGACTAACTGTCAAAGAACTAGGACATGTTGCCTCTCTACGGCATCGGGTGTTTGTAGCGAAACATAGTACATAATTGGAGGGGGTGAGGGAAAGAGAGAATAAGTTCTCTCAAGGACATTCACAAATTATTGATGAAGATCGACCTGGTCGCGCTGTACATATTGCGACAAAATCAACTCTGTGGTTGTTAGAGACAGTTATTCTAGCTGACAGACGGCTAACGATAAACAGTATTCTAACTGCAGTATGATGTTCTCATGGTTTAGTCTACAACACACTGTATAACGTATTGAAGGTTTGCAGTGTGCTCACGTCAGGTGCCTGGAAAAATGGCCAAAGAACACAAAATGAACCGGATGAACCCTCTCTCTCTCTCTTTCTCTCTCTCTCTCTCTCTCTCTCTCTCTCTCTCTCTCTCTCTCTCTCTCTCTCTTTCTCTCTCTCTCTCTCTTTCTCTCCCTCTCTCTATCTGTGTCCCTGTGTGTGTGTATGGTGTGTGTGTGTGTGTGTATGTGTGTGTCCGCTTTCCCTATTACTGTCACAGTCCTAGATCTCTAGGGGATTGAAACTCGGGCTCATACAGGCAACAAACTCCGTTCAGATACAATCGAGCATCATTTATTTACATTTATATTACAGTACGCTGGCGAAGTGAGTTTTCACACGCCCGCATTTAGTACATTGCGTATCACAGGAGTTTACAATGAACATAGTGAACATGGTTATCACAATAACTCTAGCAGCTATCTAACAGATAGTAATGTATGTATAAGACCCCTAAAACACTTGGGTCTGAAACTATCAAGTCCCCTTAAGGTAAGCCCTGTTGCTTCCTCGATGTCCAGTCCGGGTCTGTCCTTCTACACGTGTCTCAATTCGACACGGGTGGTAACTCTCCATGAGTTTCTCGTGGACCCCGCAATCGGCGGGCCCCATCAGTGTCCACGTGGCTGTGGATCCACTGACCGTTCCTTCGAGCAGGCTCTAGATTCTTCGAGCCTTCGAGTGACTCGGTTCTTTCCCTTTTGCTGGATTTATATCCCTTCGCCAGTGTCTCATTATTTTAGGTTGGTACCGCTCTTTAGGTGAGTCTGTGACAGGAGTCCCCCTCCCCCCCCCCCCCCCCCTGCTTTGATGGGTTATTCTATGGTAATTAGTTCTGTACTAATTCTGTCACAGTATCACATAAAGTCGGTGTTTGTAGTTTGGTGGATAGTAACTTGGAAACTTACATATCTGCATCGCCAACTCATGTATTCTCCCATACACCACTTCAAGATGATTGCTGAAGAGGTCTCTCTCTCTTCTATGTTCTTATACATGCTTATCTGACCGAAGTACCGTGACGTTTCTCAGTCGTTTTTACAACTGCGGCCTTCTCGAGTATCTACATGATACCAAGATATTAATAACTCTGTGTGAGAGAGTTTTAACAAGACAAATGTCTTGGCCATTTAAGTACACCTGCAAATCTTAATCCGTGTGTGTATTTCGATACATTTTTACTTCCGTATGTTGTATAATGCTGAATTTGTAGTTATGCTGTTGTTTTATCACATCTGACTACGTGTTCCTGTTGGTTTGTATGTGTATTGACTGATGTGTTGCTGTCTCTAATAAAGTGACTGTATTTTAATTGTAAGTGTTCAGTTTTGAGTTTGTATAAAGTGTGTGCTCACTGTGTAGTTTCTCCAAGCGTCACGAGTTGGGATATCCTTTGTCATGAATTACTCCAATGTGTGTAATGCATGATCGGGGCATACCAAGCAGTGGCGCTTAGATGTAATGTATTAAACATGTATCAACAATTTAGACAGGTAATACTGTTTTACATGAAGACGCAGACAAATTAAAATAAATACGTTTTGCGTACAATTTGTCCGCTCAGTATATCGCTCTCTCATTTAATTCATTCACTCTTTCTCTCATTCGTCTTTCATACAAAATAGTCTTTTGTTAAAATAAATAGATAAAGTTGAGGTAAGTGTTATTGCCCTTAGGAAAATGGTTTAGGCGATATGTTCCCTTTAAGGTAACAAGTAATTTTTTGTACGTGTAATCAAAAAATGGTTTATAATTTAACTAGAAAAAATTGTATAGGAAAAATATTTCACCTATGAGTGGAAATACTTGCAATATTATGGTAGAAAATCTACAAGTTATAGGTTGACATATTTTATATACATAATAATTACATACATATTACCTAATAGTAACTTAATTAACTAACTAACTCCAGCGACGATGTGTGTTGTCCTCCTGTTGTCCGTGTGTAGTGCCGTCAATGTTACCAGTTGATATAGCTATTCCTTGTATGTTGTAATCGACGTAGTTCTATTCCGGCTGTTTGCGAAGTTTCTTAGCAATAGCGAGTATGCAGTGTTCTTAATCTTTACAGATGACTGTCAGTTCACTGTTTGAAATGATTTCACAGATAATATATATATTGATCGGATTGTTTTTAAACACCTTGGCAATTGGTAAAATAGAGTTCTCAAAGTGTTATGTTCGTGGGTGTTATACGAAACGTATTCACTTGGGTGTTATTACTTCTGAATGACAGTTCTTTCGTAGGTGTAGAGGTACACTGTTCTATGCCACAGACTAAAATATCACAGCTTCTTATATGGCGAATAGTTAATGTGCCTAATGATCGTCTGCTGGTGCATTAGTTTGCCGTGATAAAAAGTCAGCAATAATGTTATCAGTGCCCTTGATATGGCGGATTTCGAAGTCGAAATCCTGGAGAAGAAGACACCATCTTTCCAGACGATGGTTCTTTGGCACCCCTTGCTTAAGTACCAGCAGTGGCGAACTATCGGTTAACACAACAAAATGCGAACCTAAGAGGAACTTAGATAATCGACGCATACAAAAAAGTAGACTAAGTGCCTCCAACTCAACAGTGGCGTAATGAATCTCTGCCTTTTTGAGCTTGCGACTGACGTAGAGTATCGGATGTCTCGTTTCTTGATATTCTTGCATCAGGCACCCTCCAATTGCGATAGCACTTGCATCTGTGGTTAGAATAAAGGGTATATCTATGTTTGGTAACCGTAATACTGGTGGGTTAGAAAAAATTGATTTCAATTTGCACATTGCATCCTCTAAGCGGATACTCTTACAAAATTTTTCTGGGTGATCTTTTGTCAGCATATTAGAAACAACTGATGTAAGTTCTGCCCAGTTTGGTATAAACTTAGCATAATAGTTTATGAGACCTAATAGGCTTCTAACCTGTTTCTTTGAAGTTGGAACTTCTAGGTTGAGAATTTTTGATACTATTTTATCATCTGTCAATAGTTTGCCTTCGGAAATCCTATGACCTAGGAAGTCTATCTCTTTATAGCCTATTTCAACCTTGGAAGGTTTGATAGTAAGTCCAAAAAGCAAGATTTGGTTAAAGACTTGTTGGAGAGTAAGTAAGTGAGAAGACATGTTTGAAGAATGGATGCATATATCATCAATATAAGATTGCACGTCCTTGATGCCGTGTAATAGAAGTCTGGTTAACCTGACAAATGTTGCGGGAGCGTTCTTAAGACCAAACGGAAGATATCTCCATTCGTACAGCCCAAGGGGTGTGGCGAATGCTGTTATATGCCTAGAAGAGGGTTCTAGTGGCACTTGCCAGTAACCTTTAGCTAAATCAAGCTTAGAAAATAAGGATGATTGAGACATATTCAAGATGAGGTCTTCACAGCTGTTCATTGGCTCAGCATCTGTCGTGGTTATGGTATTTAATTTCCTATAATCGATGCACAAACGAATGGTTTTGTCCTTCTTTTTCACCAGAACAATCGGCGAAGAATATTGGGACACAGATTTCTGAATTATTCTATTTTTCTCTAAGTCCAAAATTTCTTTGTCTAAATTTGCTCTATAATGCAAAGGAATCGAATATGGTCTACATTTGATCGGTGTCAGATCCGTCAACACAATTGAGTGTGTTATTTTGTCAGTCCGTCCAGGTTTGTTTGAGAAGATAGTTCTATAGTCGTTAAGAAGAGACAAAATGTCTTGTCGCTGCCGTTGTGTCAAGGTGTCGGAGATATGTATGTCATTCATAGTACTGTCGTCATTCATACTTGGTACTGGGATTTCTGTATTGTCTGAGTCCGTCTGATTTATTACTGACGCTACTGTTTGTAAATTGTCTTCAATGTCATTGTCGTCGTCGTCGAGACTAATTGTTGTCAATGTGTCGTTAACTTGGTCGTATTTGTCGTTATCCTCTATTGTCGGTACTGTAAATATGTTTTCGTCGTCTTCGTTGTCTCAAGAATGAGTCGTTAACGATGCTTCGTTTGTCGGCGTGTCATTCAGTCGGGTAACTGCAGTTTCGTTTCTGCTGTCATTCTTGTCAGTCTGGTTATTGTCATCTGTTATCTGCGTCTGCTTGTTCGTGTCCCTGTCATTTCTAGAAAAGTAAGGTTTTAACATATTTACATGGAATATTTTCAACTTTCCATTCAAAGAAATTTCGTAGTCAACTTCCGAAATTCTTCTCACAACTTTAAAAGGTCCCTGCCAAGAGGTTGATAGTAAATCTCTCTTGTCAGGTAGTAATAGTAAAATATCTTGATTTGGTTGCAACACAATCGTTTTTGTTTCTATAAACTCAGTGGTGGTAATAATAGGTGAGATGATTTGTAGTGCTTCCTGAAGTTGGTCAGTGTGGGTTTTGTGTATTGTTTGTCGTGTTACTATATTAGTGTGTTGTGTGTGTTGTTGCACATTTACAGGCTCCATAATTTGTGGAATGATGGCGTCCTCAGTTCGAGGTGTTAATCTGATGGTATCTTTGAAAGATTCGACCGCCCCTGTCTTCTGCACCTCTGTGAATTCATTTTGAATTACGTCATTGGTTGTCTCCCTTGTGCTTTTGGCAGTTTGAGACAAGCACGCGTGGTTTTTCACTTTGGAATAGTTGCTTGGTTTTTGGACACAGTTTTTCCGTTCCCATTCTCTGATTTTCTTTTCAGAGCAAGATCTTATGTTGGGGAGATTCCCAAGGATAATTTCGGCGACGGGATTTTCTAGTACTGCGCATAGCACTTGTCCAGATATAAAAGGTGTCCGAATTTCGACAAGTGCAAGGGGGTATCTTTTGATCGTGCCTGCGAATGTGCGACATCTTATGTATTTGTGTGTGTAGTCTTTGTCCCTAACTAATGTTCTCTTAATCCCACAAAGAGTTGCTCCGGGATCGCGAATTAATGTACATTGTTTGTTATTTACAAAACCTGTTGCATAATTTAATTTGCCTGATGGTGTTAAGGCTGCGTTGGCCATTTCGTTAGCAACTAGGATTGTGTGGCCACATAACAGAGTTGTATCCAACTGAAATTTTGCACAGGTATTACATTCGTTATCGGTGATGGTATCAATGATCTGTACTGCATTGCCTAACTCACTCGAACTTTCATTCTGGATGTCGCATTCGTTCTGTTGTTCACCCTCTTCGTCTGAGGTTGTGTCTATTAATGCGACATTGGCCTGTTTCAACATCTTTCTACCATTACAAACTGAAGAAAAATGGCCATAGCTCGAACAACAAAAAAACATTTAACCGCTCTCTGATAAGCATTTCTTTTGTTCCTTTGTTTTTCCACTACCATTTGGAGATGATGTGGATAATTTTGTGATTTGTCGCACATCGCGTACTGTTCGTGTGTCAGATGACAATACTGACATTTAACTGGTTTTGTAAATTTAGAGCGTTGTTTGAACTTATATTCGTTTGGTTTTGAGTACTTGGTGTTTGTAACCGCTGCTGTTTCATTTTGGCTGATGTTTAATTGGAAAATATCGCGGTTTGCTGTAAAATATGCGCTCCCATTGGTTTCAATTTCTTGGATAGTTTTACAATCCATTTGTCTCAAAAACTTAGAAAAAGGTGTTGGAATAGTAGTAATAATTTTATCAATGATAATTAACTCTTTTAGTTTATCATGGTTGCAATTTGTTTTTGCTGAGGATATCCATTTTGTACAAATATCCTGCACAGTAGACACGTAGTCAATGAAGGTTTGATTAGGTAGAGGGGCTAATTTTGAGAACTGAAGTTGATAGCCTGCTGTATCTAGTGAGAAATGTTGGAGTATTCTCTGCTTTAAATAATCATAATCTTTCCTCATATCTTGTGGAACTGTTTCTATCACTTTTAAGGGCTCTAAAGCTAAATTTCTCATCAAAATAAATGACCAGTCGACTTTTGCGACCTTATGGTAAGTCATCAAACACTCGAAGTTCTCTAAGTATGCGCTTATAGAGTCCCCTGTACAAAATGCTTTGACAAGGCCTTTATATTTGTTGTATTTTTGTTCATCTTCCTTGCTTCTAATTTTATTTACTGACATTTCTAAGTTGGAGTCAATCTCCATTTGTTTTAATTTTATCTGTGTCTCTGCATTTAATTGGGCTTGTTTGGTCGCGGCCTCAAGTTCCATTTTCTTCTCTTCCAGTTGCATTTGTATCTTTTCTTTTTCTGCTTGCATCCTTTTTTCTTCTGCCTCAATCTGCATCTTTTTCTCTTCTCTTTCTGCTTGTATCTTTTTCTCTTCTGCCTCAATTTGCATTTGTATCTTTTTCTCTTCTCTTTCTGCTTGTATCTTTTTCTCTTCTCTTTCCGCTTGCATCTTTTTCTCTTCCCTTTCCATTGCTCTTTCTTCTCGTGCAATATTTTCTGAATGTATCTTTTGTGCCCATTCGGAAAGTTTTTCTTCTTTATATCCTAACCTAATACCTAATTCAATGCACTGTTCTAATGTTGACATTTTCTATTTTAGTTATTATTTACTTTCTTGAAATTAAATCCCTTTGAAATTATTTTGGGTGTACAAAAGTTGGTTATCTCCCCTCAATGTTTACATTCAAATTTATATGAAAAGATTTTCTTGGTTACAACATTAGCATATACATACAAATCAATATATAGAAAAAAAATGTTACAATGGATGAGGGTGAGTATCGCTTAAGGATGTAATGAGCATGAAATGAAACTCATCTTATTTTCCCTGAGCTCTCGACTGTAGACTTGTTTTCTCGCCACTGCTGGAGAACAGGTTACATACACGACATTTCGCGGAACAATCTGATGTTGGAATCAAAAAACATTAGTAACTGTCACTGTAATTGTCACAGTCATGTCAAATATTATAAACATTCTTATCAGTTCAAATATTTTTGTAAAGGGACTATAATCGGTCAATCACAGATAGCTGCAAAATGTTTTTTTTTTTTAAATTTTACTTGGCACAACCAAGAGCTGTTTGAAACGTAAAGCTTGCGTATGCCAAAACCGGCGCTTGCCCCCAAATAGCCTGTCACAGTCCTAGATCTCTAGGGGATTGAAACTCGGGCTCATACAGGCAACAAACTCCGTTCAGATACAATCGAGCATCACTTATTTACATTTATATTACAGTACGCTGGCGAAGTGAGTTTTCACACGCCCGCATTTAGTACATTGCGTATCACAGGAGTTTACAATGAACATAGTGAACATGGTTATCACAATAACTCTAGCAGCTATCTAACAGATAGTAATGTATGTATAAGACCCCTAAAACACTTGGGTCTGAAACTATCAAGTCCCCTTAAGGTAAGCCCTGTTGCTTCCTCGATGTCCAGTCCGGGTCTGTCCTTCCACACGTGTCTCAATTCGACACGGGTGGTAACTCTCCATGAGTTTCTCGTGGACCCCGCAATCGGCGGGCCCCATCAGTGTCCACGTGGCTGTGGACCCACTGACCGTTCCTTCGAGAAGGCTCTAGATTCTTCGAGCCTTCGAGTGACTCGGTTCTTTCCCTTTTGCTGGATTTATATCCCTTCGCCAGTGTCTCATTCTTTTAGGTTGGTACCGCTCTTTAGGTGAGTCTGTGACAATTACCATCAAGCGAACCCACTCTACGGTACTTGTAATCCGCAAATCAAGGACGAGAAGTCAACATTTTGGGACGCAGAGGTGTTTCCAAGGCACCAGGGCCAGGTTCTATACTGGCCAAGACCTACTAACACGACCTAGTCGTGCGTCTTGGGCAACAGGTCCTTTCGGGGTCCTGACTAACATAGTAGGATCGCTGATTCTTCCGAGATCTGAGAGTATCTGCATGCACGGCGAGGAACCACCAGTCTGCACACCAATAAGCCAGACATGGGACCATGGATACTCACGCAAACTTCAGTCCGATATGACATCACACTGATGTTGGACAACAGAATGTCTTCATCCGACATAATTACGCTAGAGTTCACAGCCAGCGAACGCAAGCATGCAAGCAGGCAAGCAAGTCAACATTTTAGTCCAACTGAACGGTTCAGGGATAGAACCCGGTACCTCAGCATCAGCACACCAGATGTTTGAGAACGAGCGACCATGCTGACCTGGCATTTAGTAAATAACATATTACGTAAGTAATTGAAGGACCCTTTTTTCATGTCTTAGAGCGCATTGGGAATATGGTGCCGGACCCACATTTTGACGGAACAGTCGCCTTTCGGTGGGTGATGTGGTCAGCATCACGCCGGACAAGACATTTCCGGGCACCCATTTTAGGCTGGCTCACCAGGATCGCCAGGCCAGTTTTAAACAATCCAATCCGCAAGGATGCTGATCGAATACATGAACACTTAGTCGGTAGGCCAGTGTTTAGCCATTACTTAAGGCCAAAACACAGCGATTAGCCACTACTTTACTAAAGACCAAAACACAGCGATTAGCCACTACTTTACTTAGGACCAAAACACAGCGATTAGCCACTACTTTACTTAGGGCCAAAACATATGAACACCGAGTCGGTAGGCTAACATTTAGCCACTACTTTACTTAGGACCAAAACACAGCGATTAACCACTACTTTACTTAAGACCAAAATACAGCGATTAGCCACTACTTTACTTAGGACCAAAATACAGCGATTAGCCACTACTTTACTTAGGACCAAAATACAGCGATTAGCCACTACTTTACTTAGGACCAAAATACAGCGATTAGCCACTACTTTACTTAGGGCCAAAACATATGAACACCGAGTCGGTAGGCTAGCATTTAGCCACTACTTTACTTAGGACCAAAACACAGCGATTAACCACTACTTTACTTAGGACCAAAATACAGCGATTAGCCACTACTTTACTTAGGGCCAAAACATATGAACACCGAGTCGGTAGGCTAGCATTTAGCCACTACTTTACTTAGGACCA
>OY992878.1:67256147-67288647 GCA_963921405.1 Cepaea hortensis | reverse complement strand
TGTGGGTCTACTTACTTTATACAATAAATTTTAGAAGAGTGAGATGTACAGAACCGTACAGTATGAAGGGAAAAACAATATAAAGTAAACGGTTATTGTATTAACGCGATCTTGAAATAATCTTAATCCCACCCCCCTGGAAACCCTAAAATTACCCCCTGGGGGTGGGGGGATTTCCCCACCGGTTGAGAACCACTGCTGTAAAGGATGTGCAACTAGCTTTAGAGATCAGAGTACATTTTGTACTAAACGTTGTAGCACGCCTGGAATCTAAACTTCCCCTCCAAATAATGATAGCGGGTCGATGAATGAACAAGCGTACTCCGTTCGACTCATATCTAACTAGATACCCCTTAAATAGTTGTTAGCATTCGCCCATGAGTTACTGGGGCCTGTAAGGGAAGCAAAAAATCGTAGCACTCTACCCTATCATGTCTGTTGTGAGAGTCGACTAAAAGGGATTGTGCTTAAGATACTGAAATGGATTGTACTTAAGACAACCTACTCGATCACATAGAACCAGGAATGGTTGTTCAGCCACAAAATTCAACGAACCATAAACTAGTCACATAAAGAAAAGAGAATGACTCAGCGAACCAAGAGGAGAGGAAGCTCTTCTAAACGAGCTATGACTCGATGTAGAGAAAGCCGCAAGGCGTTTTCATCGCTGATTAACTTCCTTTTATGTAAGAACATCTCCAGGATTGGCATCTGGAACGTTAAAACTCTGTGAATTGGGAAGGGTCGCACAGGTGGTAGAAGAAATGAAAGGATTTAAGGACATAAGGAATTTTGGATTGTGCAAAACCAGGTGAAATGTAGCGAGATAAAAAGTTTATATATAAGTACACGTGAAAGTGTGCTGTTCTCAGACCATACAGAGGCATATATCCACCACCCTCCTTTCCCCCCACAATGAATGAATGGCCCTAGTATTATGGAAATAGACTGAGAATGCATTAACAGAGTGAGAAGCAGCGAATTCTATAATAATAACTGCAACATTGTAAACCAGAAAAAAATAAATAAAATAAATATGAATGTGATCCAGAGTCATGCACTAACAAATAACAAGAATGAATCAGTTAAGGGGGAACTTTAATTCAAAGTACTCAATCAATCAATCGGGTGCCGTCTCCACAATGAAGGTGGGCTGCAATGGATCTCCAACATTGTCTGTCTCTCGCCCTGACTGTACATTCTGTCAAGCTGATGTTCGTCCGTCTCTTGATGCTATCTTCCCACTTGTATCGTTGTCTACCCCTTGCTCGCTTGCCCTCAACCTTGCCCTCCAGTAGGTTTTTTTTATAATAGTATCATGTCTCTTAACGTGGCCGAAATATTTCACTTGCCTCCTCTTTATTTATTTCATCAATCCTCTCTCTCTCTCTCTCTCTCTCTCTCTCTCTCTCTCTCTCTCTCTCTCTCTCTCTCTCTCTCTCTCTCTCTCTCTTCATTCCCAGTTTTTCTAGAACCTCTGCATTTGATTGTTTTTGTTTCTATGAAATATGACATATTTGTCTGTATATCCACATCTCCAGGTCCTCTATGCGACGTTCAAGTTACTTGTTCAATATTCAAGCTTCTGCGCCATACAGAAGCGTTGAACATACGTAGCATTTGACAATTCTAATTTTCAATGCGCTGTTAATCTCTCTAAATGTTAATACTGATTTCATGCTGTTGAAGGCATTTTTGGCGACTCCTATTCTTTTTTTTATTTCTATTTCACGTCTGCCATCATCTGTTATTATATGTCCAAGATAGGAGAAGCTTGTTACTTGTTCTATTATCTCCCAGTTTACCATGATTTTCATTGATGACCTTTCCTTTCCACTGCTAATTATCATAGTTTTTGTTTTTTGTATGTTAATATCTAAGCCAGATTCTGCACTATGCCTGTTTACTTATTCCACCAGGCCTTGTAACTATTGCTCGCTTTCTGCTAGTAATACGGTATCGTCAGCATACCTAAGATTGTTTATGATTCTTCCATTGATGTTAAGTCCAGGTAGTTCAACTTGTTTAAAAAATTCTTTCTGTGTATAGGTTAAGAGGCTTGGGGACAGCACACATCCCTGCTGTACTCCATTTTTTTAGGCGACGAATAGTTATTTTCGCATCTAATAGAACTCACGTAATTAGTCGTTCATGTTGTACTCTATCAAAAGCTTTCTTGTAGTCTATAAAACAAACACATATACTTTTCTGAACTTCTATATATTTTTAAATTATCATCCTCAAACAGATAATTGCTTCTCTGGTGCCGCTGTCTTTGGGGAACCCAAATTGTTCAAAGTAGTATAGGTAATGTAAGAAATTAAAATATCACGTTCTTTAGGGAAGATCTAAATGCCAAGATAGAATCAGACAGCACTGGTCATAAAGAGATCATTCGTTAACACATACTAAGGGTAATGAATGGAAATGGAGAGTTATTCACAAATTTTTGCTCAGTGAATCAGTACATCATTTGCTGAAGTGTTTTTCCACTCTAAAGAATTCATAAAGAAACACCAGCATTTATAGACCACACAAAGTAAACTCAGATCGGCCATGTCTGTATTAAGATACAAAACACTTACATCAACTCAACGTGATGGACAAGTTGTTAACGGGCACGTGTATATTACTCATAAAATCACAATTTGCTGATAAATTAAATAAGATTTAAACTCAAAATATACATAACATCCTATAAACTTGAAATTCAATATAATGTAGAAACTAAATAATAAGCAGTAATTTATAAATCACATTCTCTAGTAAGTGCCTTGTCGGAAGATTTCATGGCACTTTAAATTTGTGGGCGTTAAAGGTAAATTCAACTTAGCACAAAGTTTAGAAAATGTAGCTCCAGTTTTAAAATCAGTACTGCTATACGACTTCTAAAACATCCAGAACGTCTACAACAATGTCTAATAAACTACAAACATTTATTAACGAGTGTCTGTGCAGAATAATTGGACTAAAATTATAACATATCACAGAACAATAGCAACCACATATCACTGAGAACTAGCATCTACACATCACTTAGAACTACCATCCACGAATCATTGAGTACTATCATCCGCGTATCACTGAGAACAACATAACCGTTTCACTGTGGACTATCATCCAAGTATCAGTGAGAACAGTCATGCACGTATCGCAGGGCACTAGCAGCTACACATCACATAGAACTAACACTCGCATATCACAGAGAACTAACATCCTAATATCACAGAGAACTACCATCCACGTGTCACAAAGAACTAACATCCACATGTCACAGATAGTTAACATTCACATATCACCGGGAATTAACATTCACATATCATTGGAAACTAACAACAACATATCACTGAGAACTAATGACCACAAATCACTGAGAACTAACAGCCACATATAAATGAGAACTAACATCCACATGTCACAGAGAACTAACATCCACATATAACTGAAAACTAACATCCCCATTTGACTGAGAACTAACATCCACATATCACAGAAAACTAACATCCACATATTACAGCGAACTAACATCCACATATAACTGAGAACAAGCATTAACACATCACAGAGAATTAACATTCACATATCACGGAAAATTAATGTTTACATATCACGGAGAACTAACTTACACATACCACGGGATGTTTGTATCGATATATGACAGGACATGTTCCCAATATCACAGTGGTAGAAGACCACACCCACCCAACACTCCATGACAGCACAGATTCCCCTCGAGTGCCCCAATCTCCATCCATCTGTCAGACTAGCATGTTCTCAACATAACGTACCACATCCACAACACCGGTGGCGATCCAGATGTGAGTAGATAGAATCTATACATATATTCCTGTCAGGTGTCTTGCCTGGAGCATACATTAGAGTGATTTCCCTGTCCTCTCTGCCGTGTAATATTTTAACTGATTTAGTTCCAAAGGATAATATATCGCCAAATGTGACCTCCCATTTGGACGGAAGTACTGTATATCGCCATACTTGGCTCATCGTATCGTTTGTTTCGGTCATGGTATCTCCCGCAATTTCAATGCTCAGTGAACGGAAAATTACAGTATAATACTTATTCATGTGATTATGTTCAAAACAATGTTTTCCCGTGATGAATTTGAATAACGAAGACACAAACAACAGACTGCACGATTTATTGCCTGGCATATTTCTCTGCATCTCGTCAGGTACATACTGCAGAAATCACACAACTTACGTGAATTAACTAGATAAATCCTTCAAACTGAAATATACACATGTTCGCACAGTAATGTCGATTGTCTACCACGGTAATTTTAAACTGAAAAAATTTTAAACTACTGTGCGAACATGTGTATATTTCAGTTTGAAGGATTTATCTAGTTAATTCATGTAAGTTGTGTGATTTCTGCAGTATGTACCTGACGAGATGCAGAGAAATATGCCAGTCATTAAATCGTGCAGTCTGTTGTTTGTGTCTTCGTTATTCAAATATGATTATGTGCCATTTTTGGTTCAAACCTACTGTTTGTATGGCACTAAATCAGTTGTTTATTTTGGTGTCACTTATATTTTATTTGTTACTCAGCTGTGCAAGATTTCTGCATAATCCTTGTCTTGACTGTCTTCATTTAATTCTATTGTCTTGTATTGTCTCCCATGAGGCTAAATTTTTACCATATGTCTTCGATTGGCCGGCTTCCTGGCCTAGAGGTTAGCGACTTTTCTCCGTAATCTCGTATACTCTCGTAAGTAACGTGACGACGGTGAGAATCAGCAGTGGTTCGAATCGCGTCGGTAACTTACGGGGTATGTGAGCCGGCCGCTCAGAAAGCAATGGCAAACTACTGAGCGTAATCTTGCCAAGAAATCAACAATCAGCTGAAAGATGCTGATGTTGACAGCAATGTCCTGTAAAGGATATGTAAACATGTGTGTGTCTTCTATTGATAAAAGAAAGTAAAGTACCCTTTCCCGTGACTTGATGTATATTAAACAAATAAACTTCCATTTGCAGACGATTAATGCCTGTTTTACCGCGACGAAGGCAGACTGCAAAATTCATATTAATAAGTTGGGTTCGACATGCAGAAGATACAATATGAATATAAATACAATCAAAACTGAAGCAATGCAGTTTGGGAGATCGCCTGGTCTACTGAACGTAAGATAAACAGTACATCTCTAAAGTAAAATAAAGAAATGTCATATCTAGGATGTATGATCACATAGAATGGCAGAATATATCGAGAATGGACTTCCGATGTCATAAATCAAGTCCGTTTTAATATCAGCTGACACTGAATCATCCAAATGTACTTATGTCTATAAAAGCGATAGATAATAAATATCATTTTCATACCAACTATCGCTATGCTGACAGTGTCAAACTTGGACATTATCCAAATATAAGCAAATTTGTCCCTTTGAAATAAATAAAAACAGGAGCGATATTATTGGAGGAAGGTGTTATAATGAAGATGTAGAATTAGTATATAAGAGAAGTATTTGATAGAGAAAAAGACGAATTAACAAAGGAAAGTTTCTTAGACGGTCTGCCTATTATAAAAGACATGTTTCTGACGCTATCAAATATATGAATAAAAGGAAAACAGCCAGGCCAGATGGAATCACAATAGAACACTTTAAAGTACTCGGAGAAATTGGAGTAAAAGTATTAACTAAAATGTTGAATGATATTTATGACAGTGGATATTTGCCTAGTGATATGCTAAAATATTTATTTATAGCTATACCAAAACGACCAAGAGCAATTGAATGCGAAGACTTTCGTACAATTAACCTCATAAACCATGTCACTAAGCTTTTACTCAGAATTATAATGAAAAGAACAGGAAAGAAAATTAAAATGAAAATTGGTGAAGAAAAGTATGAATTTGTGGAAGGAAAAGTTACAAACAATGCAATATACACATTACGAAAACTAATAGAAAGATCAATAGAGACACAGAAAAATATATATTTGTGTTTCATAGATTATACCAAGGCTAGTGATGAAGTTACGAGTCAGGTCTTAGTCAGATATGACTGAGCTACCGTATAACAGTAGACGGTACTACCTGGTTTCTGTTAGCGCCGAACGTTGGGCGGCGCTTACCAAACCCGACACCCCACATTGTGTCAACGGCTTCGGGCGGAAGAGCGCAATTGGGAGGGTACAAGCCTTACCCTGGTGCGTGGAAATGCAAGCTAAAGACAAAATTGTCATGGCAGGGCAGACCAGGCCCTAAGCCTTGGTTGGCGACTGGTCTAGGATCGAAGCTCCGACAGGCGGACAGTTAGAGCATTGCTTTGCTGATCCGGCAGCTTCTGCAGCTTGTCTTGTTCCAGATGTAGGGGTGTTACCTTTCCTCTGGAGTGAACTAGGCAGGCCGAGAGAGGGATCATGCTGCATGGGCAACACATGATCTCTATATTTTAGCCCAGGCTTTGTGCAGGACTGGTTTGCGGCCAACAGCGAGACTCTGCAGCCCTTGATTGATAAGAAGAAGAAAGCTCTCTTAAGAAACAAGGAAAGACCAACGCGTAACACTCTGAGTGAGCTAAGGCAAGCTAGGAAGGATGTGCAAAAGGCTGCCAGGCAGTGTGCAAATGATTATTGGATCAAGTTATGTGAGTCCATTAAAATCGCAAGTGATAAGGGAGACATAAGAAGCATGTATGAAGGAATAAAGAAAGCCTGTGGTCCAGTGATCAAAAGAAGTGCACCATTGAAAACCTTGACTGGAGAAGTCATCACTGATAAGAAACAGCAGATGGACAGATGGGTAGAGCACTATTTGGAGCTTTACTCAAGTGAGACCAAACTAGCGGATAATGCCCTCAACGCCATAGAGGCTCTACCAACTCTTGACCACCTGGACACACTTCCCACCATAACAGAAGTTAAGTGTGCTATAAATGAACTTGCATCTGGCAAGGCTCCAGGTAAGGATGGGATTCCAATAGAGGTTATCAGGAGTGGGCAAGACACACTCACTATACAGATCCACCAGCTAATAGAGCTATGCTGGCGTGAAGGACAAGTCCCACAGGATTTCAAAGATTCAAGCATCATAACACTGTACAAGAACAAGGGCGATCGGAGCGACTGCAACAACTATAGGGGTATCTCACTTCTGTGTATTGTTGGAAAAGTATTTGCCAGAATTGTTCTGCGCAGACTTCAAGTCCTAGGAGATCAAGTCTACCCCGAATCACAGTGTGGCTTTCGACAGAACCGGTCTACCACTGATATGATATTCTCATTGCGACAAATGCAAGAAAAATGCCGTGAACAGAATCAACCACTGTTTATTGCCTTCATCGACCTCACAAAGGCATTTGATTTGGTCAGTCGTGAGGGTCTGTTCAAGGCACTAAAGAAGATTGGCTGCCCACCAACTCTTCTGTCCATTGTGGAATCGTTCCACACAGGCATGAAGGGTATAATCAAGTTTGATGGTGCAACTTCTGAAGAATTTGAAATCAAGAGTGGAGTTAAGCAAGGTTGTGTACTAGCTCCCACCCTCTTTGGAATATACTTTTCACTTCTACTGAAATATGCATTTCGTGATCAGGATGGTGGTATATACATTCACTCACGCTCAGATGGCGGCCTCTACAATGCTCAGAGATTGAAGGCTAAGACCAAAATTAGGAGGGTACTGATCAGAGAGTTGCTTTTTGCAGATGATGCTGCAGTTACGACCCACTCTGAGGAAGAATTGCAATGTCTACTATCTGCATTCTCCAATGCTTGTTCTGAATTTGGTTTAACAATTAGCAAAAAGAAGACACAGATTATGCCACAGGGTGCACATGGGGTACCATCAATCTTTATTGACGACGCCGAACTAGAGATAGTAGACCAATTTACATATCTAGGATCAGTGGTAAATAGCAAATTATCCCTAGATCAGGAAATCAACATCCGGATTGGTAAGGCAGCAACAACAATGAACAGGTTAAGAAAAAGAGTCTGGGAGAACAGGAAGCTTACTGCCAAAACAAAAGTCCTTGTCTATCAAGCCTGTGTCCTTAGTACTCTTCTCTATGGCAGTGAAACCTGGACAACTTACTCACACCAAGAGAACAATTTAAACAGCTTTCATATGCGGTGTCTGCGAAGAATTCTTGGTATTAAGTGGCAAGACAAAATCACAAATACTGAAGTATTGGAAAGATCAGGTTGTGTGACAGTTTATTCCATGCTCAGTCTTCGTAGACTTAGATGGATAGGACATCTTAGGAGGATGGATGATGGTAGAATACCAAAGGATATCTTTTTTGGTGAATTACAGATGGGTAAGAGATCTCAGGGTCGGCCTCTACTACGATACAAAGATGTGTGTAAGCGGGACATGATTGATACAGGCATTGATAATGCACATTGGGAGCAAGTCGCAGCTGAACGTGTTGCATGGAGGGCAAATATCAGAAATGGAATAAAGTCAAAGGAGAAAATTATTGCAGAAAAGTCACACACCAAGCGTTTGAGACGTAAGATGGTGCATGATGGTGGAAATGACCACGTGTTCACATGCACCCACTGTGAACGGACATTTACAGCGCAAATTGGCCTTATCAGTCACACTCGCTACCGCCATAGTTAAAAGTTATGCCTTTTTAAAGCACAAACTATCGTCTGTCAAGACGGCAAGGTGCCAATGAATATGAATAGAGTGATGAAGTAAAACATGATGAATTGATTAAACTGTTGGAAGACAACACTGATGACAAAGATCACATAATAATAAAGAATATCTACTGGAATAAAGTAGCAGCAATTAAAATGGGAAATAAAGAATGAAATTGTGAAGAGAGGCAGAGGCAGATCAAGAGACATTATGCTGGATGGATTGAGACGGTGGCATGTAAGAATATCATCGGCAGAGTTGATCCTGAACGCCTACGTCATCTTGATGATGATGAGGCACAACCAACACTTATGAGATGACATTCCCGAGAAAAGTAAACAACTTACCTTTATCTAAAACGAGTAAGAAATTATGTTATCGGACAGACGGCACATTGTATCACATATTCTGAAAGGCAGAAGATTAAATGGCTCGGCCTTCTCGTTAGAATGCAACACACGACTATCTAGCCGATAGGCTGGTGTCCTAGCGACTCCACCATCACGCCTCTCCCAGCCTGTAATAGAAAGTGTTCACGTAGTAAACGCTTGTAGCGGGAAGTGTTCGAGACATTTCATTGGATGACACAACTGTTATAGAAAGGGTTCAAGCCCAACCTAAGCCGTGAATATTCCAACACTGATTCCTTGTGACTTAACAATACTGGTTTCGTGAAGACTTTAATCGCTACACCTATAAACTCTTCCATGGGACAATATCAGTTTCATTTTGTGCCAGGGCTCGCGGGTGTAGGAGGAAACGAACGCGCAGACAGGCTTGCGGGCTTAGCTGCTGTGGGGAGCGGACGAGTAATGGACCAGGCTGATAACATGGCCGCCCAATGGGAGGTAAATGAGGATAATCCTTCGATGTATAGTTCTCGGCCTCTTAGCTGTGATAACAGCGGAATAATGATCAGAGATCTGCTCATTGGAACAGAGAACACAGAAGAAAGGGGAAGCCAGGCATCATCACATGCAAGAGGCCCTCGGTGGACCACATAGAACCGAACTACACAGTTTTGGGACTAAGAGGCTGCAGAATAATTCACTATGGCCTTGACTGGCCACCCATTCCTCCGAGCATTCAGGCCTACAAAATGTGATAGCCCTATTCACATCACAGACCCCACAGTAGGTTTCTACATCGGAGCATGAAGATGATTTCATGGTGATATTTTCCCTAAACCATGTGGTTGAACACCAACAACGACACAATCGATGTCATATTAACATGTAAACAAGAATGAAGACTAAAGAACGACGAAAACAAACAAGGGCGCCGGCGTGGGTCGAGGACGATAGATGATGATACAACGGGAAAAGGTCAAAAGTGTAAAGCTTGCATGTAACTTTCAAGCGATGAAAGAACAAATAGTTGCATAGCGAGCAACGAAAAACGAGATGCTTGTTCTTGTTGTCTTACTTACTGGTAAACATCATGTTCACATTGAGTTTAGATAGTGACGTAGTGATTTTCTTGTGCACGTGCTGTGACATCAAGTGTTTTGTGTTTGCATGGCGAAATCAAGTGGTGCGTGTAGGCATGGAGACTGAATTCAAATCCTGCTTACAAAATATTGATCTATCCATTCTGCTCTTGAGCTTGTTCGTCCATGTCCAGAGTTGACATAACCACGAGTGTGTTCGGTATTGCTGCATGTTGTTAATACGTTAAGTGCGTAAGAAATAAAATGGAGCAAAGTGCAGTTTATATATAGCTTTTCATTCGTGCAGATAACTTTATAACTGAATGTTACAATCAGCGTTGAGAATAGATCTAACACAGTTGCTCTCCATTATGATCCAATCTGAAGCGCGTCTGTCTTTTGTGCACTGGTCTTTTTATAATAGTTGTGCCTTATAAGAAGCTGCGATATGGCAGATGTTAGCATACTTGCATGTCGGTTTTGTGAACATGTGTTCGAATCCCCATGGGGACGGATGTTCCAAACGGACCAAGACACTCAGGCCGGTCCTGGATTTAATGGCGGACGGCGTGCTATTGACCACATCACCCATCGAATGTCAATGTGTCTTTAACAATATTAGGCTGGCAACGTATGTCTGGTATATCTCGATGCATGAAAAATGATCACTTACCATTGCCTACTATCTTATAGCAAACTACTGAACTAAAGTTGCCTAATACATCACAAAAAACCAATAAAAGCTACGTTGATTGCAGCGCCTTGTAATAGGACAGGGAACTAACTTTGCTGATTCAGTGTGAAACATATCTCGACGCATGAAAAATGATCACTTACCATTGCCTACTATCTTATAGCAAACTACTGAACTAAAGTTGCCTAATACATCACAAAAAAACCAATAAAAGCTACGTTGATTGCAGCGCCTTGTAAGAGGACAGGAAACTAACTTTGCTGATTCAGTGTGAAACAAAAAGTAGGTTTGGACCAGCTAAATTATTATAATGTAGATTTCCGCTCACTGAGCAGTAAAATTGTGGAAGATACCATGTAACAAAACAACTAACACGATTACCCTAATATGGCGATTTATCGTCCTTCTGTGCAAATGGGAGGTCCCATTTTGCGATATATTATCCTTCGTCACTGAACCAGTGAACGAAGGCACCCTGGCCTAGTCTTAGTAACTTTCTCCGTAATCACGTATACTCTCGTGAGTAACGTGACGTGCGCGAGAATCGGTGACAGTTCTAGCCGCGTTAGTAACTTACGGGGTACATGAGCCGGTCGCTCAGAAAGCAATGGCAAACCACTGAGCGTAATCTTGCCAAGAAATAAAAAATCAGCTGAAAGATGTTGATGTTGACAGCGATGTCCTGTAAAGGGATGTGCGAAAAAACCAAAACAAAAATTACGAAGGCAACAATAGCTTGGTCGTCTATGCTGCACTGTCAACATTGCCCTCCTGCCCTACACATGAATTCAGAGGCAAGAAAAATTAAATACACTTGATGAGAGGTTACAACAATCAAATATAAAACTTCACAGGAAAGACCATGATAATAAGAATAAATGAAGCAAACAGTAAACATCTTCCTTAGTGAAACCTCACTTCACTGTTGTTGTTCTTCTCCCCCCTCCCACATTTACGCTCCTCTTGTATCTTCCAGTGGAGCATTTAGGGTTTCCAAGGGAGGGGCGAGGTGGGGGTGGGGAGGGGGATTAAGATTATTTCAAAATCGCGTTAATACAAGAACCGATTACTTGATATTGTTTTTCCCTCCATACTTTACAGTTCTGCACTTTTCGCTCTTCTGAAATTTGCTTCATAACGTAAGTAGACCGGTTTTATGTAGACGTCTAGACTTGTTCTAGTGTGTGTTATTAAATTTAGCTTCCAATTTTACCTCTACTGTGTAGGGGCGGGGGGGGGGGGAATTTATAGGGAGGAAATATGAAAGGGGGGAGAGTGACATTCTGAACATATGGTGAAGGGATGCATGGGCCAAAAAAGGTTGAGAACCACTGATCTATAGTTTTCTACGGGAGATGGTAGTTCTCAGGCGAATCCTTCTTAGTCACCGCCTATTACTCGTATTACAGGTTACATTGCAACTATTCTCTGCTTCCCCTTCGCGGGCGAATGTTCTTGTTGGTGTTCTTAATTTGTTTCTTGTTCAGTGTCCTTCTCTTGAAGTGTTTTCCTAACGATCTACACACTCTTCTTTATTTCACTGTGTCGGTTGTATGTTAGTCTTCTTCCTGTATTCCTAATTTATTATCACATCTAGGCAATTGACCCTACCAGTAAAATTAATACCTGTTTATTACATCTACTTATGTGGCGGCTCTGTGGCGAAGGGTTACGAATGCAATTTGTAATCCCGCATACCGCGTTCAAAACACAGCTACGGGAAATTTGGAAACAAGACTGCCTCGCGTTGGTTTTCATACAATGGTATGAGTGCATGTAGTTTAGAAAGCAAAGGTAAACTACAGAACGTAAACTTTCCCAGGAATTACAGACAAAACATGCTAAAGTTGACTTATATGCACCTAAAATCCCATGAATCCAAAGAATTACACTGTGTTGAATAAGCCGATCGCTTTAGAAAATCCTGGTCATTTTCTGCATTGAACTTGTGCTTGTGACAATTTCTCTCTCTCTCTCTCTCTCTCTCTCTCTCTCTCTCTCTCTCTCTCTCTCTCTCTCTCTCTCTCTCTCTCTCTCTCTCTCTCTCTCTCTTATTTTTATTTTATTCCCTTCCATCTCCCCCTCACCACCCCCACCCCCCACCTTTTTTAATTGCGTGACATAATTGCAATAACATTGAATCAATCAATCAATCAATCAATCTTCATCTCCACAATGAAAGCTAGTTACAATGGAGTTTCAACAATGGCTGCTCTCGCTGTGGTTGCACACTCCGACGGACTGCTGTTCGCCCCTCACTTGATCTTATCTTCTGACTTGTACTTGTATCGTTACCGCGCCCTGTCGCCTGCCTTCGACTTGTCCCTCCAGCAGGGTTTTGAAAAGTCTGTTAGGTCTGTGAAAAAGGCCAAACATTTGACATGTCTCATTTCTATTTTTTCCAAGAGCTGTTTTCATTTCCATCTCCTCTGGGATTTCTATATTTGTTTGGCGTTGTCTCCAAGAAATACGACCGATTATTCTGTGTACATATACAATTACAGAGCCCTTGGTTCTATGATCTGATTATTCAGATGTGTAATTATTTCCCTAGCTAATTGTTGCTACGTGTTCCTAGTACATGTTACTAATGATTCTAACAATGTGTTTTTCAATCTAAGTCTATCTCTTAAAGACATGAAATTAGCTGTTCAGGTTGCGCTTAATCAGAAGCTATCTTGTAGTGTATGAAAGACGCATATATATTTTGTGTAACTTGTGTATATTTTAGGTGAACATTTTAAAGAAGGTATAGGCTCTCTGGTGTTGCTGCTGTAATGGAACCCCAAGTTTATTTTATTTTTCCCCAACTGCTTTATTATCCATTTTATATTGACTTATTTCTCGGAAGATCTTGAGTTCTGTCTTAATTATATAACTCGTTAAGCACATATTTATATAGTCTTTACAATCATAAGCTTTTGATATGTAGACACAGCATTAATATTACGTGTTTCCGTATCCATGGAGATGTGTCTTTGCAATACATACGTCACTACACATTTCGGTAATAACCATTGGCACCTTTCCGTCTTGACACACGATAGTTTGGTACATTGTGCTTCAAAAAGGCTTAATAACTACGATCCATGGCGGTGGCGAGTGTGGCTGGTAAGGCCGATTCTTGCTGCAAATGTTTGCCCACAGTAGGTGCATGTGAAAACATGGTCATTTCCACCATTTTGCACCATCTTACGTCTCTCACGCTCTGTGTGTGCTTTATCTGCAATCATTTTCTCCTTTGTCTTTATTCCATTTCTGATAGTTGCCCTCCATGCAACACGTTCAGCGGCGACGTGCTCCCAATGTGCATTATCAATGCCTGTATCAATCATGTCCCGCTTACACACATCTTTGTATCGTAGTAGAGGCCGACCCTGAGATCTCCTACCCGTCTGTAATTCACCAAAAAAGATGTCCTTTGGTATTCTACCATCATCCATCCTCCTAACGTGTCCTATCCATCTAAGTCTACGAAGACTGAGCATGGAATACACCGTCACACAACCTGAACTTTCCAATACTTCAGTATTTGTGATTTTGTCTTGCCACTTAATACCAAGTATTCTTCGCAGACACCGCATATGAAAGCTGTTTAAACGTTTCTCTTGGCGTGAGTAAGCTGTCCAGGTTTCACTGCCATAAAGAAGAGTACTAAGGACACAGGCTTGGTAGACGAGGACTTCTGTTTTGGCAGTAAGCTTTCTGTTCTCCAAGACTCTTTTTGCTAACATGTTCATTGTTGTTGCTGCCTTGCCAATCCTGATGTTGATTTCCTGATCGAGGGATAATTTGCAATTTACCTCTGATCCTAGATATGTAAATTGGTCTACTATCTCCAGTTCGGCGTCGTCAATAAAGATTGATGGTACACCATGTGCACCTTGTGCCATAATCTGTGTCTTCTTTTTGTTAATTGTTAAACCAAATTCAGAACAAGCATTGGAGAATGCAGATAGTAGATGTTGTAATTCTTCCTCAGAGTGGGTCGTAATCGCAGCATCATCCGCAAAAAGCAACTCTCTGATTAGTACCCTGCTAATTTTGGTCTTGGCCTTCAATCTCTGAGCATTATAGAGGCCACCATCTGAGCGTGAGTGAATGTATATACCGTCATCCTGATCACGAAAGGCATATTTCAGTAGAAGTGAAAAGTATATCCCAAAGAGGGCGGGGGCTAGTACAAAACCTTGCTTAACTCCACTCTTGATCTCAAACTCTTCTGAAGTTGAGCCATCAAACTTGATTATACCCTTCATGCCTGTGTGGAACGATTCCACAATGGACAGAAGAGTTGGTGGGCAGCCAATCTTCTTTAGTGCTTTGAACAGACCCACACGACTGACCAAATCGAATGCCTTTGTGAGGTCGATGAAGGCAATAAACAGTGGCTGATTTTGTTCCCGGCATTTTTCTTGCAACTGTCGCAATGAGAATATCATATCAATGGTAGACCGGTTCTAACGGAAGCCGCACTGTGATTCGGGGTAGACTTGATCTCCCAGGACTTGAAGTCTGCGCAGGACAATTCTGGCAAATACTTTCCCAACAATACACAGAAGTGAGATACCCCTATAGTTGTTACAGTCGCTCCGATCGCCCTTGTTCTTGTACAGCGTTATGATGTTTGAATCTTTGAAATCCTGTGGGACTTGTCCTTCTCGCCAGTATAGCTCTATTAGATGGTGGATCTGTAGAGTGAGTGTGTCTTGCCCACTCCTGATTACCTCTATTGGAATCCCATCCTTACCTGGAGCCTTGCCAGATGCAAGCTCATTTATAGCACACTTAACTTCTGTTATAGTGGGAAGTGTGTCCAGGTGGTCAAGAGTTGGCAGGGCCTCTATGGCGTTGAGGGCATCATCCGCTAGCTTTGTCTCACTTGAGTAAATCTCTAAATAGTGCTCGACCCATCTATCCATCTGCTGTTTCTTATCAGTGATGATTTCTCCATTCAATGTTTTCAGCGGTGCACTTCGTTTTATCATTGGACCACAGGCTTTCTTTATCCCTTCACACATGCTTCTGATGTTTCCCTTATCACTGGCGATTTGAATGGACTCACATAACTTGATCCAATAGTCATTCCACACTGCCTGGCAGCCTTTTGTACATCCTTCCTCGCTTGCTTCAGCTCACTCAGAGTGTTACGTGTTGGTCTTTCCTTGTTTCTTAAGAGAGCTATCTTCTTTTTATCAATCAAGGGCTGCAGTATCTGGCTGTTTGCCGCAAACCAGTCCTGCCTCTTATGATTCACAGTGCCGTAAACCCCTACCGCTGTTTTATAAATAGTTTCCTTAAGTTTACTCCATTTATCATTTACTATACAATTTTCTGATGTATCATTGAAAGCGTCTTCAAGTTGCTGTTGAAATTCAAAGCACTTTCCAGGATCGTGAGTGTTAATAATATTAATCCTGGGGCTAGACTTGTGTTTAGCTGTGTAGATTCTCTTTGGTCTCAGTCTAACCCATGCAACAACCAAAGAATGATCTGTATCACAGTCAGCTCTGTGGTAGCTTCGAGTTAATGATGTATGGTTCAGATGTTGTCTCCTTGTGATAATTATATGTATGTTTAACAATATTTCCAGAAATTTTATACAACTATTTGTTATAGATATAGGCGAGGGAGTATAGGTGATATTCCCCCATCACTACCTAGTGCTTATAGAGTGACTGGGTGAGTACAGAGTGATATTTTAGCACTACAAATTTACGTACACAGGGAGTGGTAGTGTACTTAGGGAAGGCACACAAAGACTAGCAGCAGAGTCTTTACATTTATAGTTGGCTGACAGACAGCAACGTGTCCACAAGTACAAGATGCCTACTTTAATGGAATATATTGAAGCAGGTGAACGGTTAAGCCTGAAGGGTCAAGAGTTACAGGAGTTTGCAGAAGCAAAATTGAAAGAAGTTCAGCACTGGGAAAGAGAGGAGAGGCATAATGAACGCGAGGCAAAACGCCTACAGGAAGAGAAGTTAGCTGAAATGGAAAACAAGCGTCTACAGGAAGAGAAAGAGACACAATTGAAACTAGAAATGACACAACTGGAACTTGAAAAGTTAAAACAAACAAATGCGGTGGAAATCAAAAAAGAGAAGATTAAGATGGAAGCAGAAATTGCTATAAAAAAGTTAGAATTTGCATCGAAGGGTCAAAGTGAAGAAAGCAGAAGACCTTCCCATCCCTCACAGAGACTAAACCTGCCATATTTTACAGACCGGGACCATCTTGAATTTTATCAGGGAAGATTCGAAGCATCAGCGAAAGTGTTAGGTATTCCAGAGGGAGAGTATGCGATGCGACTTGGCGAGTTTCTTACGGGTAAGGCCCTAGATACAATGTTTAATTTACCTGTGGAAGAAAGAAACAACTACACTATTTTGCGTCAACGTCTGCTTACAAAGTTCCAACTAACTGAGCATGGATATAGAACAAAGTTTAGACAATTAGGGCCAGAGACAAATCAAGATTTCAGAGATTTTGTTAACACAGTAAAGAACACATTTAACAAATGGATGGAGCTTGCAGAAGTAGGAAAAGATTTTAATAAATTAGTGGATTTAATGTTAAGAGACAAGGTAGTATCTGCATGCAATACAAACTTAGTAGCTTTCTTTGAGGAACGTAAGCCAAAGGACATAGACACAATGTCACAGTTAGCGCAAAACTACATGACTGCACATCCAAACAGTTCTTTTGGTAGACTAATGAGTGAGGAAATAGTCTGTGCAGCGTACACTAAACAGGACCAGAATCCAGTTATCAGACCAAGGGCGAAAAGTGTGGATTCAGCACAGACGTATGAACAACAAGAGTCTCAAGATAATGGTTTCCGTGGCAACCATTTTAGCAGAGCAGGACGGTACCCATACAAAAGGGGGAACTTTCAGAGACGTCCAAATAGTTATGCCGGATGTTGGAATTGTGGGAGCTGGAGACACAAGGCAGCACAGTGTGATGCACAACCATCCAGTGAGCCAACAAGTAACGCAAGGAAGGAGATCATCTGTTTCAAATGTAGAAAGAAGGGGCATGTCAGCCATCAATGTACGATGGGAAAAACAGAGCACTCTAATGCAGCGCAAGTAATTGAGACGCTTAACAACGAGAATTGTAGTGGGTGCAAACCTCTTTTAGAAAAAGACGGTCAGCCAGTCTTAATATGTGGTCATACAGTGAAAGCAGGATCAGCAGTGCATGAAGGAGGTAGTCTGAAGATGCACCATGGATTTGTTAATGATAGGCCAGCGTTAACAATTAGGGATTCCGGGGGTACGTCCATCGGAGTTAGAAAGAGTTTAGTGCATCCCTCGGACTATATAGGGAGAAAGATTAGATCCATAACATTTAATGGGACAGTAGAATTCTACCCATTAGCCGTGATAACAGTGAAAACACCATACATCACAGGAAGAGTGACAGCGTGTGTTCTAGACTCACCAGTGGCAGATTTGATCATCGGAAACGTGCCAGGAGTTAAAGATTGTACAGAAGAAGAAGTAGTTTATCGGGACGAGAAACATAGTCTAAGTAGTAGCGAGGTAGGTACCAAAAGAAAACCTAAATTAGAGAGTATAGCTGAACAAGAGGAGGCATTTGAAGGAAACACTCAGGGCAAGGATAGTACAGCTGAGCAGGTGAGAATGGATCTCAAACATAGCATTAGTGACTCCCAGAGACAAGATACTACTCTCGACAAATGTTTCCAAGGATGTAGTAAAGTGAGACATAGACAATCAAAGAAGGGTAGATGGTGCTTCGAAAGGAAGAACAATGGTCTCACTCGCAGGTTTTCAGATGGCGGAACTGCATGTGGGCAAGTAGTATTACCCTTAGCATATAGAGACCGATATACTAGAACAGCTCAGGATAGGGCATGTGCAGGGCACATAGGAGTAAGGCGGAAGCAGCATAGAGCAGGATGCCAGGTATATTGGCTAGGATTTAATAAAGAGGTCAGACTAAACAGAGACTCCAGTGTAACAGTACAATATGCAGATAGCAATGTTAACGCAGTTCAAAAGAGTGTTAACGACATCACTGAACCAGGATTAGCAAACAGATGTGTTAAAGATATAGAAAACATGAGGCATGGGTATATGAAGGGTAGACACAGCATCGACAGGAATCATAGGTGGAGGTTTGAGGCAAGAAAAGAACCACCTGATATAGGGTCGGTACACAAATAGCTTGTGTCTTTTTAAGGATGTTAATAGACCTGCAGATACACAGATATGATGTTTCCTATTATGTATTATTATTATGTGATGTATTAGTTCATGCATTGGTACACAAGATAGAAGGTTGGTTGTATTGATGTGTGGGGAATATGGGAGTGTACTATGAGCATTTGATGTATTATTTAGTGTGGTAGCTAATGTAAGATGGAGCCATACTTAGGGCTACCCAGGCAATATGTCGGGGTCACATATTTGATAAGGATTAGTCTCCCAACATTTGAAAACGATGTTTTCTTTTGAGGAGGGGGTAGTGACATATGCCTGGGTCATTGACAGTGACCGGGCATGAGAAATAATAGATGAAAGTTGGAGACAGTAAGGTGAGTGACCTGGCTACGAGAAAAACAATCAACCCTGAGAAATAATGGGGCGGGTGTGAGGAGACCCCCAGGGTGGATGGGGAGAGAGACAGTTTTAGGCTGGGGTGCAATGCTGTGGGGAGCCCAGGGAGGGGCTACACAGCAGGGTTAAAAGACAGTGGAAAACTTTGACTGGGCAGTGGAAGCTGGGACCGACTGAGGAGTCGGGTCGCTGGAGGAGAGTTGATGTTTTAGCGCCGAGCGGTTCGGTGGGCTAATACGTGGGAGCTTAGACTGACTGTGGGTCAGTTCCTGGGTAGTGTTGTTCTCCCGTGGTGAAGGCAGGCCTAAAGCCCAGTGGGGGTTGGATAGTTAATAGAGGCCTGAACCCAGAGTTGGTAGGATAGTTAGTGGAGACTAGACCCATTGTGTGGGTGTATTGTGTGTGAGATCCAGCTGTGGATCGGAGCTGGATTACCTGTCTTGTGAATTTGAGATTCAGCAGGCCGTGAGAAGACAGTGATGTGTGCTGGTTAAGTTGTGAGGAGGATATTTATATTCTATGGATTATATTGTTTCTGGATATATAAGAATGTTCCGTTTGTCCGTGTTCTTTCTGTATTAAAGGATTATGTGCGCCAACTCAATCTTGTTTAATGACTGATGGATGTGTATTACTGGGGTGAGTTGCATTGTGAGACAGTTAGATAGCTCAATTGACACACCAGGAGCATCGTTACCTATACAACGACCATATCACGCACTTATCATCAAGAACATCGTGATAATGATGATGATATATCCCCTTTTCAACAATGATACTGAGTTGACATTTCATGATCTTCGACTACTATTTCTTATAAACAACACTTGACTTCACAATACATACGCATTTGCTCGCTAGAATCCGAATGAACACAAAATATAAGTGGGAGGCTGGACGACAGGAAAGCAAAAAGGCACAAACAGATACACGCTAATGACAAAATTCTTTGACAACGAACAGGAAAAAAAAACGCTCAACTGGTAAACTGAAATATCACAGTTACAGAATCTGAAGTATCACAATCATAGAAACTAGAGTATCACGGTAACATAAACTGAAGTAGTACAATAACAGAAATTGAAGAATTACAATAACAGAAACTTAAGTATTACAATTACAGAAAGGTAGTATCACAATCACGAAAACTGAAGTATCACATAAAATGAAATATTACAATCATAGAACATGGAATATCACAGGTACAGAAATTGAAGTGTCACAATCACAGAAAAGTAATCTAAATTTTGCAATGAATACATAAAACAAGCGGTCACCTAATCTTATGCTCGCTACGTGGAACATTTGACAGCATGTCTCCTTTCAAGGAGGCAGCTATATCGCTAACTGAGAAATGTTCTGCAGTAAATACAAAACTACGCGGATGCCATTGCTGTCGTGCAATGTAATCTGAACCTTATCTTTACTGCCGGCTGGGCGTCAGAGATGAGACAATGGTTGCTGCTCTCACTGATCAATACACTGACTGGCGTGAAGTATCTGGGGCTCATTTAGATAAACACTTCCTGAACTCGGGCGTTTCCGTGTTGGAACGACTGCACACTTGGTTACTGCCGTGATATGCAGGAGGTCATTCCATGCCTGAGGTGTTTCGCTGTACGCGATTGTTCAAGTCAAGATCATCATTATCATGTGCCCTGCCTAGCGGCTTACGCGTTGATATGTCTCTACAGATCGCCGTCCTTGGTGTTCTGGATCAGTTAGGTTGACGACAGTCCTCACTAACATCATCTTAGACTGTCAAGCATCATTTATCTCTACATCTTCTACCACCGATGATCTTTTTTACCTTGCCACAGTATTCTCCGATGTCTCTCTTCTCATTATATTACCAAAGAACACTGTGTCTTCTCTCTCTCTCTCTCTCTCTCTCTCTCTCTCTCTCTCTCTCTCTCTCTCTCTCTCTCTCTCTCTCTCATAATTGTGTTTAATTCTTTACTCTTATTAGCCTTGTCCAAGCAACTGTTTGTCTCTCTCTTATATGTGTGCTTAATATTCTACCTTCATTAGCCTAGCAAGTGTTATTTGTTGCTCTGGCCGCCCTAAGTATTCGAGGCATTCGTGTCAAAAACCACATCTCTACTGCCTCCAAACTCTTCCTCGTTTTTTCGTTCATATTCCAAGATTCACTGCCATACAGCAGACCAGGTTCTGTATAACATGCCAATACTCTCTTTCGGACATTAAAGGAAAATTATTTATTAATAAGACAGTAATTCATAACCGTGCCCGCATATGCAAAAAACTGACGCTCAGTAACACCAGAGGATAGCAAGTAGCCGGTTTACGTGTCATTATGCCAATATTCTGGCTACATTAGCAGTCTATGCTCAATCCCAGTCGGTGAATATGTTCTGTGCTTAATTATAACCTGGATAACGAACTAAGAGAAGACAATACTGGCCACCCATTCCCCCGTACATGCAGGCGTATAAAATATGAATGCTCTAAAATATCACAGAAACATAGCTGGCTTCTGCTTCAGTATTTGTTTTTAAATGTCTTAATATGTCTCTTAACGAAAGCAGTTTTAACGCCAGCTGAGAAATTATCTGCAGTCAAAGCAGCCGGCTCCGTGGTTGGCTCCGGGAGCAACCGGCTCCGTGGTGAAAAGTTACTGGCGATTTGGCAGCAGACCGCCTTGCGAGGTGTTTTTTATAAACTGGTATAGGTGCCGGTCGTTCAGAAAACAATGGCAAACTACTGAACGTAAACTTGCCAAGAGATCACAAACAGCCAAGAACTGCTGGGGTTAACTGCTAGGCCCGGTAAAGGATATGCAACTAACTTTTAATATGTGTCTCCGTAGATGGGAAGCTCCAGTACCCGCCCGTCTTGCAAACCCCGTTGGTTCATGAGCTTCGACAGGAGAAGGAGAGATCTGCAGCATAGTGCAAGTGCAGATGGGGCTCGGACAGAATACACACCCAACTTCACTCCAATAGGTGCAACCTCACTCCAATAGGTGCAACCTCACACCAATAGGTGCAACCTCACTCCAATAGGTGCAACCTCGCTCCAATAGGTGCAACCTCACACTAATAGGTGCAACCTTACATCAATAGGTACAACCTTACTCCAATAGGTGCAACCTCACTCCAATAGATGCAACCTTACATCAATAGGTACAACCTCACTCTAACAGGTGCAACCTCACATCAATAGGTGCAACCTCACTCCAATAGGTGCAACCTCACTCCAATAGGTGCAACCTCACTCCAATAGGTGCAACCTCGCATCAATAAGTGCAACCTCACTCCAATAGATTCAACTTCGTGACAATAGATGCAACCTTACTCCAATAGGTGCAACCTCACTCCAATAGGTGCAAACTCACCCCAATAGGTGCAACCTCACTCCAAAAGGTGCAACCTCACACCAATAGGTGCAACCTCACACCAATAGGTGCAACCTCACTCCAATAGGTGCAACCTCACTCCAATAGGTGCAACCTCACACTAATAGGTGCAACCTTACATCAATAGGTACAACCTCACTCCAATAGGTGCAACCTCACTCCAATAGATGCAACCTTACATCAATAGGTACAACCTCACTCTAACAGGTGCAACCTCACATCAATAGGTGCAACCTCACTCCAATAGGTGCAACCTCACTCCAATAGATGCAGCCTTACTCCAATAGGTGCAGCCTCACTCCAATAGGTAACCTCTATTCCAATAGGTGCAACCTCACTCCAATAGATTCACCCTCGTACCAATAGATGCAACATTACTCCAATAGGTGAAACCTTACTCCAATACACGCAACCTCACTCCAATAAATGCAGCCTTTGCGGTTAGTATTTTACAAACGTTTAAAGAAATGATTTTGTGAGACTGGTTCGGTTGGTTGGCTGGCTGGCTGGCTGGCTGGCTGGCGGTTGGTGGGTGGGTGGGTGGGTGGGTTGGTTGGTTGAAAGGTCCTCTGGAGGACTTGAGTTTTAACTCTTCATACCGATGCGATGGCATTCGGGTCGTTTGATCTCTGAAAAGTGATCACATCTATCGGAGTGAGGCTCGGCTAGAGACGTTCCTCCCGACCCGATACCAATAGTACCATGTCCAAGGGAAGTGTTGCAGAGGTGTTTTCCTTTTCTCATCTCATCTCATCCCTCTTGTACATTGCGGTGTCGAGTTGAAGCATTAAACACCGGTAGAGGCCTGTTTATGGGCTTCATATATTGAGATTGAGATGATGCTCTTATAAACACCATACTGGAACGGCAAGGTTGAGGGCAAGCGAGCAAGAGGTAGACAACGATACAAGTGGGAAGATAACATCAAGAGATGGACGAACATCAGCCTGACAGAATGTACAGTCAGTGCGAGAGACAGACAGTTTTGGAGATCCTTGCATCCAACCTTCATTGTGGAGACGGCACTTGATTGATTGATTGATTGATTGATTGATTGATTGATTGATTGATTGATTGATATTGAGATTCCGATAGACTCTGCTATTCCCCCAGTCCAGTGTTTACATGGTCGACCTCTTCTTCTGCTACCATTTGGTCTATACATACTTGCTTGTTGTGGTACACTGTTAGTTGATCATCTAGTTATATGGCCGAACCATTTAGCTTGTTGTTTTCTGATTAAATCTAGTGCTGCTATAACCACAACATTAGTCCTGATTTCTTCATTTCTTTCATCTTGACACATTCTTCTCAGGAATCTCATTTCCGTTGTCGTAATTTTTCTTTCCTCTGTTTCTGCCATTGTCCAGGTTTGGCATAGGCAGCATAGCGTTGGTAGAAAGATTGTGTTGTAGAGTGATTTTAGTATCTTCTATACGATATCTTCTTTAATATTTGATACCATTTGTCCAATGAGTTGGATTGTCTAATTGCATTTATTTTTTAATCTGTCTTCTGATTTGCCATTTTCCGGCATCCGGTTTCAAGATGGCGACGGACGGTCGTGTTGTTTTGTGTTCGTTAACTTTTTCGCGTAGGGGATGGATTTATTCATCTCTTGCGTGTAATTGGTGTGCCAGGATGTAAAACCAGGAGTTTCTACTCAAGATCTGCGCGGGTGCTACGGAGTTCGTGCATCGAGCGAAGCCATCCTTGAGTGAATTTTCAGCAGCGTGTGTGGTTTTCAAAGTCTGTGTTTACGTTTTTTCAACATGGCGGAACAACGTGTGTTCTTCGTGCGGTCTGCAGTCAACATACCGAAGCGGCGGGGTAGCCGCGCAGGGAAAAAGAAGCAAGGTAAGCGTGGAGGTTTGAGGCGTTTTAGACTCAAGTGTCACCGTCTAGGACTCAGGAATATCCGTATTCTATATTGGAACTGTGCCAGTGTAAAACAACGGGGCTCTATTTTAGAAACCCTAGTTTACAGGAACGACATTGTAGCACTCCAGGAGACGAGACTGGGCGATCAGCTACTCCAGATTGCCGGCTTCAAATGTTTCTACAACAGACGACATCTGGGAATGGCGATTCTCGTTCGCGACAGCATGGTGGCGTCAGAGCTAGACATGTCCAGTTGGGACAGTGACGATATACAAATACAGGCGTTGAGAGTTCATTCCAGTATACCATTCGTGGTGGTTAATGTTTATGCCTGCAATGCCAGTGTGGACGCCCAGAAGTGGCAGTGCTTAAGTGGCATATTAGGCCACGAGAGAAATGTTATTTTCTGTGGTGATTTCAACGCTAAAGGCAGATCATGGGGAAACACTTCATCCAATACACAGGGGGAGGAGCTCGAGACTGCACTGGAAACCATCGACCTGGTTTGTATCAACAGTGGCTGTGTCACCAGGACAGCAAGCCGTCCGGGCGATGAGGACAGTGCTATTGATCTGGCGCTAGTTTCACCTTCACTCACTACAGTGTGTAGATGGGGTGTCCTAGGACACCATGGCAGCGACCACCACCCGTGCAGCATACTGGTGGAGAAAGGCAGAACCAGGCAGCACAAGCTAAAGGTAAAGACGTTCCAGTATGACAGTACAGGGCAAGATGTGGTGAGTAAAATAAGACGTGACAAGCGCAGAACGTTTCAGGGCAGGAAAAAAAGCTGGGAGCAGCCACCGTGGTGGAGTTTCGAGGTGGAGAAGGCTTGGGTGGATAAGCGTAGTGCTGTAAGGAGATGGCAAAATGCCAAGAAGAACAGAGCTGGTCATCCTAGTCCCTGCTTGCACTTAGAAAGAGAGATGCACACAAAAGTAAGCTACTTCAAAAAACTGGTCATGGTTGTTAAAAGCGAAAAATGGGCAGAGGTGTGTCAAAGAGTAAGCACAGACAAGTCACTGAAATTGTTCTGGCGACTACATAAAAGCATGAGTGGTGTAGTCAAGAATAAGAGCATTTCTGACTTCCAAGGTGCTGACCTCATCTGGCAGAGGACTGACGAGGACAAGGGCAAAGCCCTCTTTGAACGCTACCTTGAGCAAAGCAACCAGACAGACATGGGAGGCCGAAATCTGGCCAAGGAGGTCACCTCAGACAGATGCAAGGCCCAGGACACTTCGGATGAAGACACAGTGACAGTGAAAGAAATCAAGGCTGTGCTTCGACGATCAAAAAACAGTGCTCCAGGTCCTGATGGTATAAGATACGACGACATTAATAGGTGTACCGACAATGAGCTAGAGAAACTAGCAGACATGTACAACAACAGTATAGGGGGTGCTAGCATCAAGGAGGAATGGTTACACAGCTATCTGATTCCCTTGCCGAAGCCTGACAAAGACCACAAAAAAATTTAGGGATATCGAATTATAACCATGCAGAATACAATAGGCAAGCTGCTGGAGAAGGTAATTGCCAGGAAAATATCAAGCCAACTAGAGAGGCAAGGTGTTTTCCCACCCACCCTGGGTGGGTACCGTCCAAAAAGGGAAACCTGGACCAATGCAGCAGTCTTTGCTCAGGATGTCTATGAAGGTTTCCACTCAGGCACTGAAACCGTTGCTGCAGCGATTGATCTTGAGGACGCACACAACAGAGTACCACTGGATTTTTTAATGTTTCAGCTTCTCGAACTAAACATAAGTCCATTCCTCCTTAGTTGGATCGCTGCAGCCCTCTTCCAACGGAAAGTAGTTTTTATATGTGGCAGTTGGACTTCGGAACCAACAACAATATATCCTGGCCTACCACAGGGATCACCATTATCTCCGGTACTGTTCAACGCCTACACAGTGAGAATCACCAGTGAGCAGATCACTGGACCTGGCAGGACATTGTCATATGCCGATGATGTTTTAGTGTATCGTCAGGGGAAGGATAGAGAGGAGGTTGCTGTGGAACTACAAACCGAACTCAATCGCATAAGTACTTGGTGTGATGAAGCTGGGGCAATGGTCAACCCAACAAAGGCAACAGTGACTTGGTTCTCGTTGAATAATCATATTGTCAACACTCCAACACCAACTGTAATGCTGTGTTCAGAGACGGTGGAAAGAACGCAGGCAATGAATTACCTGGGGATACGGTTTGATCGAAGCCTTGCTTATAATGTGCACATAGACCAGGTGATAACAAAGGCCAAGCGGGGTTTGGCAGCGATGCGGGTGATGGCGGCAGCAAACTGTGAGCAGCGCCATCTATGTCTTCTGTACGAGGGGTTGGTCATGTCTGTTTTGGAGTATGCAATGGCAATCCTGACTCTCAGCCATAAGCAGATAGAACGGATGGAAAGGATACAGAATGAAGCTATGCGCATTATTCTTGGATGTACAAGAGATACAGCATGCAGGGCGATGTCCTACCTTCTTGATTTTCAAACCATTGAAGAGAGAATACAAGATTGCAGGGCATGCGCCTACCTCAGAATTAACGCAAACACACAACATCCACTGCATAGTGAAATTAGGAAGGTGAAGGGCAGCAGGTTAAAAAGAGGACGGTCGTGGATGGGTCAAGCCGAAGACCTTCTTCAACAGGTGTGTTCACTTGAGGACTTAGAACCTGGCGAGGAGTGGGTGCAAGTGCCAACAGACTTCTGCACATCCTTTTCAGTTTGCATCCAACTTGACAGAAAATGCAGACAAGAAAATCCGGCTGCTGTTGAGGCTGAAGTACAAGCGTTGATTTTCGAGAATTCGCTAGACGGTGACGCGGTCATCTACACAGATGGGTCGGTCGTCCGACATGTGAGAAGCTCATGGGCCTTTACAGCTCGGGCCGGAGGGAGAATTGTGAAGGAGGACTCTGGTGCTTTTACTGAAACCACAAGTAGCCTGACCATGGAAGTCATGGCAGTAAGTAAATCAATAACATGGCTCGAGACACAGACATTCACTAGGGCTTGTTTCCTTAGCGACTCAATGAACATGATCAAGAGGATAGAGGAGGGGTCGATCCGAAGAGAATGGTTGCTGCCTCTGGAGCGGTCTCGACTGGCAAAGATTAGTTTCATCTTCGTGCCAGGGCATGCGGGAGTACAAGGAAATGAGCGGGCTGACAAGCTCGCAGGTGAGGCTACTGTGGAGGGCGGACGCGCCATGGACCAGGCCGACATTCTGAATGCTCTACGAGAAGTAAGACTTTTGCGAGAACCAAGTGATGACTGTGAATCTACAACAATGGCCAGACTGCGAGAGCAGCAAATTAAAAGAGGTGTGGCCAAACAAGAACACTACGCAGGAAGCCAAAGAAGATTGATAAACCAACACAGAACTGGCGTCGTTAGCCGCTACACGCTGCGGGATTTGCTGAGGAGGGGATCCGAGCACTTATGGACTGAATGGTTCGATGTGTAATGAGGATGATCTGTCGACTAACTAACTAACTATTATACCTCCCAAGTACTTGAAGCTCTTTACTTATGTCAGGGGTGTTCTTTTAGACGAATCTTTGCTATTTGTTTCTTCTTTGGTTATAGTCATTACCCATGTTTCCCTTCTCCTAGATGAGAAATCAGCAGAGAGTGTCAAGGCTGGTTGTGATAATTCACACCTGCAGAAACACATATTAAGCTGCAACCAGGTTACGATTAGACACAACACAGACTGTCCTAAATTAGTTCGAGGCTGGTAATATTACCTCCGGGGGTTTAAGGTATTTGATTATCAACAGACTCCAACTCATTGCTTAGAGGGAGATGAAGTTGGGGAGAACAAATATCCCACCTCAATCAAACAACATGTGGTGATCAAATACCTCACCCTTGTCTGCTCTTTTCCATTTAAAACTACTAGGGAAATATTTTACGAGCGCAAAGTGCACTTCAGACCTCCTAGTTTTTCCTTCTTGTACGAGAAGGCTAGACATTTGATTCACTACCTTCGGATTCTCCTTGTGTTTCGTCTTTGTACGAGAAGGCTAGACATTTGATTCACTACCTTGGGAATCTCCTAGTGTTTCGTCCTTGTACGAGAAGGCTAAACATTTTTTATTTACTACCTTTAGATCAAGGGAAGGGATAGTATACCATCGTTTCCATATTATATTGTGCCGTTCATACCACGTCTGCACGAGTTAGAGAGTGACATCTTTGTTCTAAGTCACTCCGTCCCATGGAGCACCACACTTCACATGGGTATACCACGGTCCTACAAGCGAGTTATTGTAAAACACAATTTGTGCTTGACTGTGCATCCTGCTAGCTGTAACCAAGGTTAACAAACGTTTCAATTACATCCTTATTCGGAATAATAATGTGAAACGAGCTAGTTGGCGTCCTGTTTTACCAAAAAGAACAAATATGCTCCCACGTCACGACTGCTAGATCAATACACAGTTAAGACAGTTGACACAAGCACAACAACGCAGCAAACACGCCTGACACAGCTGTGCAATTTATTTGTGAAGTAGAATGTGTTGACAATATCTGTTGTACAGTTTTTGAGTCTAGTTAGGCTTTTCTTTCACGTTAAATGTGATTGTTTCTGACTTTTTATGAAACGTTATAGTTAATGCTGCCTAACGAAACATAAAATATTTGTGAATTATGTTGTTTTCTTTATCTGTCTGTCTGTCTGTCTGTCTGTCTGTCTGTCTGTCTGTGGGTCTGTAGATCGGCCAGTCCTTCCAGTCGTCGGTCGACTTGACTGTCTGTCTGTGTCTCCATTCTCGCCGTCCTGTCTGTCTGTCTGCCTGCCTCTATGTATGTCTGCCTATCACTCTGTCTGTCTGTCTTTTTCTCCCTCTGTGTTAGAATGCCTGACTGTCTGTCTCTGTCTGTTTTACTGTCGGTTCGTCGGTAGGTCGGTCACTAGGTTGATCTGCATGCATGGCTGTCTGTCTCTGTCTGTTTGACTGTCGGTCCGTCGGTAGGTCGGTCACTAGGTTGATCTGCATGCATGGCTGTCTGTATCTGCATGCCTGCCTGCTTGCTTCCTGTCTGCCTGTTAGTTTGTCGGTCTGTCTGTCTCTTTGTCAGCTTATCTGCCGTTTGTCCTACTACATATCCATCAGCAATCTGATTCAAAGCAGAATTATTTAACTTAACACTTTGAGCGAATTATTTTTAAAACCTTAAAATCAACACTCACATAATTAACATTTGCTATAATACACCGCCCTAGGGTTATAATAAAATACGAGGGCATTCAGAAAGTAATGCTCCACATCGGTTTTTCTCAGAAGCATGAAATTTCTACACAATATAAATGGATATGTCATGTAAACAACCGTATTATTCAACGTAATCCCTATAAACGTGTACGACTTTATGCCAGCGCGAAACTACTGCATATATTCCTTGTCCCTAACAGATTTTGTCTTGATCATATAACGATTTCTTCGCTGCATGAATCACTCCATCATTTTCAAACCTTGTCCCACGGATTGCATCTTTAAGTGGACCTACGAACAGATGCAAATCGGGACTATCGGGTGGATGGGGTAGTACAGTCCAACCGTATGTGGTGATTACTTTCCGTGTTGCCAGACTTGTGTGAGGGCGCGCATTGACGTGAAAGAGAACCAGGTCAGCTGGATTCCCGTGCAGTCGAACTCTTCGAAAACGTTTATTGAGGTGTGTTTTTTTTTTTTATGTCTTAATGTAAGTTTGCGAATTGATTGCCTCTCAATCTTGGCTTAACATCCACAAGAATCACACCTTCAATGTCCCAAAAGACAGTGATTTCCAGCTGAAGAAGTCTTGAATTTCTGTCTTCGTTGTGATTGCGGATGATGCTACTGCATTGATTGTATTTTTGTCTCGGGTTCAGAATGATGTGCCCAGGTTTCGTCACCTTTAACGATCATGGCCAATGGGTTCTCTTCATCAGCATTGAAACGCTCCAATAATTCAGAAGAAATTGCTTTTCTTTGCAATCGGTGGTAATTTGTGAGACTTCGAGGAATCCATTTTGCACAAACCTTAGAAACTCCGAGTTTTTTTTATAATTGCATGTGCACTACCATTGCAGACTGACAGCTGTAAGGCCAACAGTTGAGTATTGATTCGCCTATGAGTAAGGATAATGCACTCAGCGCATTTCAATATTTCTGCGTTGGTGGCTGTCGCAGGACGTCCACAGCGTAGCCAATCAAGCAGCTCCGTATCTCCACTTCCTGATTCTTTGATTCTCTGAACCCAGCCACAGACTATTTTCTTGTCGACTTAAAACTTCTATACACATCGCATAAGCGCTTGTGAATGTTCACAACAGTTTCCTTTTCTGCAATTGGGAGGGTACAAGCCTTATCCTGGTGCGAGGAAATACAATCTAAAGACAAAATGTCATGGCAGGGCATACCAGGCCCTAAGCCTTGGTTGGCAACTGGTCTAGGGTCGAAGCTCCGACAGGCGGAAAGTTAGAAAATTGCTTTGCTGACTCGGCAGCTTCTGCAGCTTGTGTTGTTCCAGATGTATTGCTGTTATCTTTCATCTGTAGTGAACCACACAGGCCGAGAGGGGGATCATGCTGCATGGGCAACACATGGTCTCTATACTACTTTAGCCCAGGCCTTGTGCTATGGAGAGGTATAACTCCATCCCTGTTCATAACCGGTCTCGGAATCAAAGCAAGAGGTAGCAGTTACGGGTTAAACGTCCTTGTCAATAGGCGTAGATATGGGGCACCACGGGTTGCCTCTGACGGCGTGATACACCTAAGGTGTCACTGATCAGCTACCGCCCGACTCAAGCTGGACAGCCCCAGGCCAATTGGGTATCGGTCGCATGAATGAAAATTGGCAAAGGCTGCTGGAACATTGCACCAGAAATGACCCATGTATTACAAACTCCTTTTTCAAAACAAAGGAGCTGCATAAGGTCACATGGAAACATCCAAGATCCGGCCATTGACATTAGCTGGAATTCATCATCACACGGAGACAACATCTGAACCAAACATCATTGTGATACGGATAATTCTTTGGTTGTTGCAAGGGTTAGACTGAGACCAAAGATAATCTACACAGCTAAACGCAAATCTAGTACCAAGATTAATGTTAACATCCACGATCTCGATAAGTGCTTTGAGTTCCAAATGCAACTTGAAGACGCTTTCACTGATATATCAGAAAATTGTACAGCTAGTGAAAACTGGGGTAAACTTAAGGAAACTATTTATACAACAGCGGCGGGGGTTTCCGGCACAGTGGATCATAAGAGGCAGGACTCGTTTGAGGCAAACAGCCAGACACTGCAGCCCTTGATTGATAAAAAGAAGATAGCTCTCTAAAGAAACAAGGAAAGAACAACGCGTAACACTCGCAGTGAGCTGAAGCAAGCTAGGAAGGATGTGCAAAAGGCTGCCAGGCAGTGTGCAAATGACTATTGGATCAAGTTATGTGAGTCCATTCAACACGCAAGTGATAAGGGAAACATCAGAGGCATGCATTAAGGGATAAAGAAAGCCTGTGGTCCAATGATCAAAAGACGTGCATCATTGAAAACCTTAACTGGAGAAATCATCACTGATAAGAAACAGCAGATGGATAGATGGGTAGAGCACAATTTGGAACTTTACTCAAGTGAGACGAAACTAGGGAATGATGCCCTCAATGCCATAGAGGCCCAGCCAACTCTCGACCACCTGAACACACTTAGGTTAAGTGTGCTATAAATGAACTTGCAACTGGCAAGGCCTCAGGCAAGGATGGGATTCCAATAGTGGTTATCAGGAGTGGGCAAGACACACTGACTCTACAGATCCATCAGCTTCTTCTTCTTTCGTTCGCCTGAAATATGTTTATAACTGCAATGTTGTCTCTTGTATGAATCTAACAGTC